>PVJC01042034.1:0-15100 GCA_004026665.1 Murina feae
GGTGCCTGCTCCAAGCCTCCACGGTGTGCCTGGGGGCAGGCCCCCGGCAGGTAGACACACACAGGAGGACTGCTCCGAGCCTCAGATGCAGCTGGGGGCAGGTCCCCAGTGGTGACACACACACATACACACACACACACAAAAGGCGCCTGGCAGACTGGGGCCATCATAGGACATCCACTGAGGGGTCCCAGACTGTGTGAGGGCACAGGCCGGGCTGAGGGACTCCCTCCACCCCAAGTGCACAAATTTTTGTGCACCGGGCCCCTAGTCTTCTATAATTGAAACTTTGTTGCCTTGAGCAGAGGCCTTGGCAGGCAATGAAGCCTCCTGTTTGCTTCAGCTCCGTGGCTCCTATAATTGAAACGTTGCTTTGAGCAGAGGTCCAGCTGACCTAGGCAGGCAATGGAAGCCTCCTGTTTGCTCTAGCTCTGTGGCTGCCGGCCTCCATCTTGGCTGGGTTAATTTGTATACAGCCACTCTGATTGGCTGGTGGGCGTGGCTTGGGTGTCTTGGAGTGATGGTTAATTTGCATATTACTTTTATTAGATTATATATATATTACACACACATATATATCTAAACTAATAAAGGCATACTATTGAAATTAACCGTCTCTTCGGGATGGGTAAGCCACACCCACCAGCCAATCAGAATAACTGTATGCAAATTAGCCCAGCCAACATGGAGGCCGCCACTCACAGAGCTGAGTAAACAGCAGCTTCCATTGCAGCAGGAGTGAAAATGAAACTGTTGGCAGCGGCTCCACTTATCCTGGCTCAAGGCAAA
Source organism: Murina feae (assembly GCA_004026665.1). Lineage (NCBI taxonomy): Eukaryota > Metazoa > Chordata > Mammalia > Chiroptera > Vespertilionidae > Murina > Murina feae. Next base: position 790 of record PVJC01042034.1, read on the forward strand.
ACATTTGCAACAAAGTATCAATCATAGACAGCAGGCCTGGCCAGACTACTAAGAGTAACACTGTCTCATTATAGAAGCCGCGAGCTGAAGTAGAAACGAGGCTTCATTACTAGGCTTCAACTTAAAGGAACAGTGCATCAATTATATTAGATAAATAAATCCCAGAAACCTGCTTCCAGCCTTGCTGGGACATTGGTTCAATGGGAGCTGTGGGCAGCCTGAAAGCACCAATCAGCCTGTCACCCACACTGGCCAAACCCCAATGGGGTGAGGGACACCACTGGGAGGCTTGGCCAGCCTGCAGACAGCCATCAGCCCCTCACCCAGGCTGGCCAGGTACCCCAGTAGGGACCCAAAACCTGAAGGGGCTGTGGGCAGCCTGAAAGCACCAATCAACCCATCACCCACACTGGCCAAACCCCAATGGGATGAGGGATGCCACTGGGGGGGCTTGGCCAGCCTGCAAACAGCCATCAGCCCCTCACCCAGGCTGGCCATCAAGCCAGCAGGTAGACATCCCCGGAGAGGTCCCAGATTGTGAGAGGGCACAGGCCAGGCTGAGGGACCTCCCGAGTGCACAAATTTTTGTACACCGTGCCCCTAGTATTTTAATATTTAGGGGGAAAATGTCATCAGCACATTTCTCTGCAAACAGACCTGCCTTTAGCAACAACAAAGTAGCTTTGTTTCTTTTTCTCTTAAGTTGCTAGTACACAAACTAAATGCGTATAGCTAGTGGCTCAAAGAAGCAGGACAGATTCGAATACCATTATTAACTAAGCCAAGCAACCCAATACTAGCTCCACCCATTCCAAATAATTCCCAAATAGCAAAGAACTTGGTCTGAGCAGCTTATAAACACAAAGCCATAAATAAACTTGTCTAAATCAATGATTAAGGAGGAGACTGAGTGGAGTAAACAAAGGAAGGAGTTAATAGATAGAATTATTTGAATGGCTATCAAGTGAGGAACACAATCCAAAGATAGGAATGTGACCCAACTTGCAACAGAGTACACTTCTGGGATGATATCCATGCTCTTATTTCTCCCCCATCCCTCCTAGCCCCACTTAGATGAAGGGTTCTGATAACCACATTTGAATCCCTGAGGCCAACTCTACATTGGATTTTTCAGTGACATGAATCAATAAATCCTTTATGTGTGTGTGTGCGAGGGGGAGAGCGGGTAGTAATTAAGCTCAGATTACCTTTCCCTAGTAATTTAGAGCTCTATCATGATCACTACAATAAAACAAGAAGTATGCAATTTATCTACTTAAAACTATTAAAAATTTAAAGATTGGTTGTATGTGAATGTAAAGATGTTATCACTATAAAATACTAGAGGCCCGGTGCATGAAATTTGTGCATGGGGGAAGGGGGTCCCTAAGCCCCTTACCTGCACCCTCTCCAACCCGGGAGCCCTCAGGGGATGTCCTACATGGCTTAGGCCTGCTCCCCATGGTTCTCTGCTCTCTGTGGGGCCTGGCTGCTCCACACCACAGCAACGAGCAAGCAGGCCCTGCTGGGTGCTGCCTGTGGGCCACACTTGCCTGCTCTTGGGTCACCACAACAATGCCTGCTGGGCTCACATTGCCGGGGTGATGGCACCAGCATTCTGCCCCGGCCGCTATGGGTGCTTCCATCTTTGTCGCAGATTTGCATATTACTCTTTTTTAGATAGGATAAGCAAAATGCAAACAGGTTACTTGCTTTACTTTAGAAAATCTAGCAATTCACACCAGTTATTTTACTCAAAAACTTAACATTTCCTTTTAAAACATCCATCCAAAAAGATCCAAAATACTAACCAAAGGTTAAAAAACATGTCACATAATTAACTGGGACAATGAAGTCTCAACTTGTTTCCTTAGAAACATAATCTGTGATGGAAGGAGACTTAGCTTGGGATGGTGCACACACAATACAATAAACAGATGATGTATTATAAAATTATACACCTGAAACCTATGTTATTAACCAGTGTCACACCAATAAATAAAAAAATTTTTACCTGAAATCAAATAATATAGAACGTCAACTGTAATTGAAAATTTTAAAAATACATTTAAAAAAGAAACACTCTTCCTCTCATCTCATTCTCTTTTTTGAGTTCCAATTTTATTGAATTCTTGTCCTTATTCTATAAACATGGAAGCAAACACACAAAATTTCCTTCTGTCCCATGAACTACATTTTCTTCCAGGTCAGTCCTAAGTCTGGTGTTCTCTGTGGTATAGTGCTCCTCAGTGTGGACCACAGACTGAGACCATCCACATTATCAGGAAGCTTGGTTGAAATGCAAATTATCGGGTCCCATTTCAGACCAACTGAATCCGCATCTCTAAGGATGAGATCCAGGAATTTGTACCAATGATTTTTTAGGCACAATTTTTAAAACCAATGCTTGTTGGAATATATTTACAGTTACCACATTGTTTCTTTTTATCTTGTTCCTGCTTAACCTAGGCAACAGAAGACATTCTATAAATCTTGATTGAGAGTGGGTGACATAAGACTCATCCCAGAGTAGGTGAGACCAGTTTATACTTTTTTTCGAGATCCTGTTCAGAGCTAGATCTATTTCTATTTGCTTCCCAGCAGCCATGAGAAAAGGAGCCAGGGACTCTGAAGTTTTAACTTCAGCTGAAATTTTAAAAAATATCTGAACTTTGTTCTATCTTCTAGAACTGTTAAATTGTCTGTACCAATCTAGAGGAAAACACCCACATCTTATCTCTCTCCAGATTTAGAGATGATAGTATGACTTTCTCAGGAATTGTGGAGGTTGGGGGTAAAGTTGAACAATGGCTCCGTTTTACTCTACCCCCAGCACAGAAGCCACCAGAGCTGATAGCTCAGCAACAATGAAGCACAGTGGACTGCAGACAAAGGAAGTAGTTTAAGACCCAAGAGTGGTAGGAGTTGAGTGCCAGACTTTGGGTTAGCACTGGTTTGTTTAAGAAGTCATTATAGCCCTAGCCGGTTTGGTTCAGTGGATAGTCAGCCTGCGTACCAATGGGTCCCGGGTTTGATTTCAGTCAAGGGCACGTACCTTGGTTGCAGGCCCCTCCCCAGCCTGGGCCCTGGTCAGGGCTCGTGCAGGAGGCAACCAATTGATGCATTTCTCTCACACTGATGTTTCTCTCGTCTTCCCCTCTCTCTTCCTAAAAAAAAAAAAATCCATGGAAAAAATATCCTTGGGTGAGGATTAACAAAAACAAAACAAAACAAACAGAAGTCACTATAAAGTAAACATTATTTGAGGAGACAAATTTTTACAACAAAGTTCTCCAAATACAGTTAACATATAAAGTGCTTTAGAATAGATTTAATTACACAACAGAGGGTTTCCTTTCACATGTGCTTAATAAAAGTTTATTTTCACAATGCTTGAGAGGTAAGCCCCAAACTTTACAATCTCTCACATTTCTCTCACAAGATTTTTTAAAAGTTTAAAATTAAATATCAAATCATGCTTTAAAATTCTGTAGGCTATTTTTAAATCTAAATTTAAAATTACGACAATGATAAAATGCCAACAAACTCCCAACTAAAAACATTCAAAGTAAGAATTACCTTTAGGATCCTGTTTTATTTTGACAGTGGTAAAGGCTGATCAACTGCTGTTGTTGATGTTAGTGCCATTAAGTAAATACCGCATGTATATTCTGAAAAATATTTGTCTTGCACATCTTGATACTGAGTTATAAAGCCATGTTTTGCCAACTTTTTTTATTAATCTAAGAAATAATTTCTGCCATAATAGTAACTGATAAAAACTCCCAATGACATTAGCAAACCTGCTGTCATGTTCTATGCATAGTCTTCTAATTAATATAGTACATAGACATTTATAAACTACAGAGCCAGTTATTTGCAAGCAATAAATTCTGAAATATTAGGAATAAAACTATATTATAAATAGCTTCATTTAAACTTTCCCTTTTCCCTTAAATTTGTCTTTTTATATTAATTCTTTCCATTTTCACTAAACCCCATTAAATCCTAGATTTAAATTTGGCCAAAGATAAAACAACAATATTGAGATGACTATCAACAAAATAGCTGAGTTTTATCATAGTGTAAACTACCTAAAGCTATTCTCTAAAAGACAATTTACCCACCCAGGGCAAACATGAAAAAAGTTAGAATCAAATTTTCCACTTCTTCACAAATGACCTGCCAGAAACAGTACACGGGAACATTTCCAAGGCTCCAGGTTGAAAAGTCTAAATACCAAAAGATTAACTGTCACTAGTTAATCTTCAGGAATGTCCATCAGCTGAAGAAAGACCCTGGCTGGACACACTCAACAACGTGTTCAACTTGCAGAAGATAGGAAGTTTGAGCTGGTACAAATCAAGTTAAGGTTTTAGCCCTAGTTGAAGATAACAAAATGTTATTACACACGAATAATAAAAATCTGTAACTTCCCAGGTTAAATTGTATGAAATTAGGTTAACAGTCTGCAGTCTTAATGAAAAGGATAAGCCATTTTAATCAATTTTCTGCAGGCTAACTTCCTGTCACCATGTTCCACCTCGAGGCTATTACATCATGATCATTACCAGACATGCATTCAACAAATATTCAAAGACAAAGTATACAGTTGTGCTACGTGTTTGTTTGGTGGACCCAATATTGAATTATCTCCAAACTTTTCCATAAATCCCTTTACTTCCACTAACACTTTTATTCCTATATAGAGGCTGAAGTATGTTATGACTGTTGCTATATGACCTTTTTTCTACATCATGGTCCTACTTCCACTAAATTACTCTTACAATCTTTTTAGAACTCTGAAAAGATATTAAACTCATTGAATAAAAAAATTTCAATTTCGTCCCTCAAATATAACAAAATTCTGATATGTTAGGCAAGTTAAATTAGACAAGTGATCTCCATTCATCTAATATTAATGTTGTAAAGAAGTTCAACTAAACTTTCTTTAGTAAGATGAGTTTCAATTACCCTAAATATGGTAAATGATCTATTATTTGTTGTGAATCTAAAGTGTATCCCTAATGAAATTATCTGTAAGTCAAAACAAAAATTTAAACAGACGATGGTTAAATATAATGTTAACAGGTACGCTGAGCAATAAATTCAAAGTTTTTATTTAACTTATATCTGCTTATTTTTTATTAAGTATAAAGGCCCAGTTAATCAATTCATTAGATTGGTCAAGGCAAAACACTTGAACTATAACAGGATTTTAAAAGCGGTTGGTCTTTTAGTCGTTTCTCTGGTATTCACACACGTGTACACACATACATACACACAAACTGTTAGAGAATTTTGCATACAGGATCTCCCCCCATAATTTTGTATAATTTACTGTTCAAAGTCTGTAGTATTCTGAAACCTATAAGTAGGACATAACCAAATTAGAGATATCTGATAAACTATTATAAAGTGAGAACTTCAGCTTATTCCCAAAAAGATCAATTCTAAACAATAAAAAAAGAAAATTCATATAAAATCACAACAGATTTAACAGACATCCTTGAAAAAAAAAAATCAAATTCTAACTCATTTTGCAATTTTTTCAAATATGACTAAGGAAAAATGGTACAAGTAGTAATGTTTACATTTTTAGAAAACTATTAACTCAGTGGATTGGGAGGAGAAAAATTACTATACAGTATTATTGCACTCCACGAATGTGCAGAATTCCAAAATGTGCCAGCACTAAAAACTGTCTTGCATTGAGGGTTTTCCAAGAGGTACAACGAGCCTGCTAAGAAACATCTGGTCTGTACTAACAGCTTGCTGTCTTCAGTACAGGCCTTCATAATGTCAGTCACGCTGTTCTTGCAAAAATCCCGTAATGTCTGAAAGGCACATAGGAAAAAGAATATTTTATTTCAAACTTCACTCGTAAAATCAATTCCTTTATCAGAAAAGAACTGAGACCATCTCTGCTAAGCAAAAGTTAATACCTATCCAAGTTTCATGTATTTGCTTATAATTCTCTATCTTGAGCATGCTAAAAGCATTTTTATACTCTTAGGAACTAGTTATTTGAAGATACGGAGAGAATTGATATATATAAAAGCCTAAGCAATTGTTCTGAGCAAACGACTGGTTGACCAGTCTCTATGACGCACACTGACTACCAGGGGACAGATGTTCAACACAGGAGTTGCCCTCTGGTGGTCAGTGCACTCCCATAGCCAACCTCTCACAGTCAGTCAATCTCCCCTGGCTGCTCTCCCTGGCCAGCAAACCTGCTGCGGTCCCTCACCCCGTTGCTTCCCTCCTTCTCCCCTCCCCTGGTCCAGCAGCCAGCAGGCCCCAGCTAGCTCAGCCCCGATCAGGACTGGGCAAGACAGCCAGGATAGAACCTGATTGCCAGCCAGGCCTAAGGGACCCCACCTTTGCACGTCGTGCACCGAGCCTCTAGTATGTATATAAGCAAATAATATATCAATTCTGGCCATTAGAAGTTCATAGTCACAAAAATAATATTATAAGCTCAATTATTAAGCTTTGAAGATAACTTAATACAATCTTACTTGATCTCTTCTAAATTTTAATGAAGAAAACATCCATCTGTTAAGTCCCAAGTTGGAAACCTAAGTGGTAATATATGTAATATCTAGTATCTTACTGACTCCTGATGTGAATAAACTGATATCCATACATAGTTCTTTTATTTTTAAACTACTTACAAGAGTTTTCAGTGCTGATAGGTGGGGCTATGATCGATGATGTGGGATTGAATCCATATGAACATTGAGCTTCATTTCATTGTCAAGAATTTGAACAAGCTGTTGCATGGATGGAAGGTGACCAGATTCCAGCTTAGACCATACAGGCACATCTATAAAAATAAATGGTACCAGCCCTCAAAATTAAAGATGATTCTATAATAAACATTCCCTCCACAATTATTTACTGTCTATGTACACAGGTAGGAATAAAAAAGTGAGTAAAAGAATTAGGCTTCTTGCTCTTAAGGAATTTACATTCTAGTAGAATTGAAAAAACTATACAAATAGCTACAAAATCACAATTGTGTACTAAGAATTAAAACTAGAAGATGCTATGAGAGGGAGACCTGAGAGCTAGAAAGGAGCCATTTCACTTACTTTTTTTGGTTGGTTGGTTAATCTTCACCCAAGGATACTTTTTCCATTGATTTTTAGGGAGAGTGAAAGAGAGAGGAAAAGAGAAAAACATCGATGTGAGAAAAACACATCGACTGGTTGCCTCCTGCGTGAGCTCCAACTTGGGCCCAAGACCGGGAGGAGCGTGCAGTCAAGATACATGCCCTTGACCAAATCAAACCCAGACCCTTTGGTCCACAGGCTGAAATTCTATCCACTGAGCCAATGTGGCTAGGGTGCACCTACTATTATTAAAAGGAGAGATTATATTAAAAGTCAGAGCTGAGCCCTGGCCAGTTATATCCAGTGGTTAGAGCATCAGCCTAAGGACCAAAGTGTCGTGGGTTCAAGTCCAGTCAAGGGTGTGTATCTCAGTTGCAGGTTCTCTAGCCCCGGTGGGGTCACATGTGAGAGGCAGCCAACTGATGTGTCTCTCTCACATCCATGTTTCTCTCTCTCCCCCTCTTCCTTCCCTTCAACTCTCTTTGGAAACCAATGGAAAAAATATCCTCAGGTGAGGATAAAAAAAAGGTGACAGCTGAAATATAGAAGAGTGATTGATGTAAGGGAGCTGGAGAGGTAGGCAGGAACTAAATCAGAGATCAACAAATTGCAAAGGGACAGATAGATAGTATTTTCAGTTTGAAAAGGTATATAATCTGTCATAGCTACTCAACTCTCCTGGTGGCCTGAAAGCATATAATCTAATAAAAGAGTAATATTGAAACTGACCATTTCTTCAGGACACCTAAGCCACGCCCACCAGCCAATCAGAGCGGCTGTATGCAAATTAACCCAGCCAAGATGGAGGCCGGCAATCACGGAGCTAGAGTAAACAGGCGGTTTCCATTGCATCAGGAGTAAACTAGGCCGGCTGGGCCTCTCTCTGATCATGGCAACATAGTTGCAACATTGTTTCAATTGTAGAAGCTACGGAGCTGAAGCAGACAGGAGGCTTCGTTACCTGCCTAGGCCTCAGCTTAAAGCAACAGTTTCAATTATAGAAGATAAATAAACCCCAGAAACCTGCTTCCAGCCAGCCTTGCTGGGAAAGTTGGTCAATGGGAGCTGTGGGAAGCCTGAAAATGCCCCTCAGCTCCTCACCCTGGCTGCCCAGGCACCCCAGTAGGGACCCAAAACCTGAAGGGATTGTGGGCAGCCTGAAAACAGCCCGCAGACCCTCACCCAGGCTGGCCACACCCCAATGGGGTGAGGATCCCCACTGGTGGGCTTAGTCAGCCTGCAAACAGCCATCAGCCCCTCACCCAGGCTCGCCAGGCACGCCAGCAGGTGGACAACCCCTGAGGGGTCCCAAACTGCGAGAGAGCGAGGCAGGGCTGAGGGACACTTTGAGTGCACAAATTTTTGTGCACCGGGCCCCTAGTACATATATGAATGGTCATGGCTGTGTTCCAATAAGACTTTGTGTACAAAACATGCAGCATAGGATATGGTCCACAAAGTCTTGGTTTGCTGATCCCTAGGCTACATCATACAGGAACTTTTTGCCATCCATGTTAAATGTTCTGGTTTTTATCTTGAGAACAAGGTAAAGATAGTTAATGAATTTGAGGTAGTGAAGCAAGAAGATGAAATGTGCATTTTTTAAAAATCACTCTATTTGGAGCAGGTGTCAGCCAATCTATCTAATCTAATAAAAGAGTAATATGCAAATTAACCATCACTCCGAGACACCTAAGCCATACCCACCAGCCAATCACCACACCCACCAACCAATCAGAGCAACTATATGCAAATTAACCCAGCCACGATGGCGGCCGGCAGCCATGGAGCTGGAACAAGCAGGAGGCTTCCCCCGGCAAAGGAGGAAGCTAAGGTTCCTGTCTGCCTAGACCGGCTGTGGCCTCCGCTCAAGGCAACAAAGTTTCAATTATAGAAGATAAATAAACCCCAGATACCTGCTTCCAGCCTTGGGCTCAAGGAAGCACTGGGAGCCTGAGTTGTCAGGGGCAACCTGACCTGGGCTCCGGTTAAAGCAACCAAGTTTCAACTTTAGAAGTTAAATAAATCCCAGATACCAGCTTCCAGCCAGCCTCGATGCAAACAGCCATCAGCTACTCACCCAGGCTGGCCAGGTACCCCAGCAGGACCCCCCTCTCTGAAGGGGATGTGGCCAGACTGAAAACAGCCATCAGCCACTCACCCAGGTTGGCCAGGAACCCAAGCGGTACCCCCACCCTGATCCGGGACACCCTTCAGGGCAATCCAGCTGGCCCCCACCCATGCACCAGGCCTCTATCCTAAATAATAAGAGGGTACTATGAAAATTGACCCTAACAGCAGAACCACTGGGAATGACTGGTCACTATGACACACACTTACCACCAAGGAGCAGACGCTCAATGCAGGAGCTGCCCCCTGGTGGTCAGTGTGCTCCGACAGGGAGAGCTCTGCTCAGCCACAAGCCAGGCTGACAGCTGCCAGCACAGCAGTGGTGACAGGAGCCTCTCCTGCTTCCTCAGCAGAGCTAAGTATGTCCAACTGCAGCTTAGGCCTGCTCCCTACTGGCAAGTGGACATCCTCTGAGGTTCCCGGGCTGCCAGAGGGAAGTCTGGCTGCCAGCTTAGGCCCGTTCCCCCAGGAAGCGGGGCTAAGCCAGCAGGTGGACATCTCTCAAGGGGTCCCAGATTGCTAGAGGGCACAAGCCAGGCTGAGGGACCGAGCGGTAAGGAGCAGTGAGCAGGCAGTGGTAGAAAGCGAGGCATCCTGGACTGCAAGAGGGATCCTGGACTGCGAGAGGGATGTCTGCCGAGGAACCCCCATTCACCCAGTGCACAAATTTTATGCACCAGAGACTCTAGTTTTTCTATAAGAAACCGGATAGTAAATATTTTCGGCTTTATGGATCAAGAGGCAAAATCAAGGATATTATATAGGTACTTATATAACTATAGAGAGATAAATTTAAATTTCTAAATGTTTTTTATTGATGAAATTCAAAACTTTAGGTACAACACTAATTTGAATTTCATATAATTTCTGTGTATCATAAATATTCCTGTGATTTTTTTAAAAATATGTTTTATTTTTTACAGAGAGGAAGGGAGAGGGATAGAGAGTTAGAAACATTGATGAGAGAGAAACATCGATCAGCTGCCTCCTGCACACTCCCCACTGGGGATGTGCTCGCAACCAAGGTACATGCCCTTGACCGGAATCAAACCTGGGACTCTTGAGTCCGCAGGCTGACGCTCCATCTACTGAGCCAAACTGGTTAGGGCATCCTGTGGTATTTTTAAACAACTAGAATGTATAAAAACTATTGTTACCTTGAAATATAGGCCATATTTGCTAACCTCTGGTTTACAGAATGTATTAGAGGGGAATAAGGTAACTGTGGCTTAGACTAGAGTGGTGCCAATGAAGATAAATAGATGGAGGACCTAAGGATGGGGACTGATTTTTGAGAAATATAAAAGGTGGAACTGAGAAAACTCAGGCAAAAGTGATTTTACCCTATGTTTCTGACATGGCAATTGGGTAGAATGGTAATGGTGCAATTAAATAAATGAGAATTGCCAGGGAAATTGGCATACACAGGAATTACAGGAAGCAGAAGTAATCAAGAGTTTGGGAATATAAGTTTAAGATTCTGGGTATAGCATCTAGATGAAAGAGCTAGAACTCTGTAGAGCTATACATTCAGGGGTCATCATACAGATGTTATTTTTTTACATATGATTTTATTGATTTTTTAGAGAGAGAGGAAGGGTGAGATAGAGAAGACAGAAACATCAATGATAGAGAAACATCAATTGGCTGCCTCCTGCATACCCCCTTCTGGGGATCGAGCCCACAACCCAGGCATGTGCCCTGACTGGGAATCGAACCAGAGACTCTTGGTACACGGGACGATACTCAATCCACTGAGCCATGCTGGCCGGGCCAAATATAATTTTAATGCCATGAGAGTAGATGAGGCCCATATAAAGAGATAATTTAGCATATTATGAAAACTAGAAAAACCTAATGCTCACTATAAAAATGACCTAAAATTTATCACAGAATGCAAACTATTCAGAACTCACCATTCAAAGTTATTTCAAATGCACCTGTTGACATACACTGGTTCTCAATCATGTTGCTCAAGAAGAAAACCATCATACATGCATAGACCTAAAAGAAAATATAATTAAGTACAAGAGGCATGACAACTTAAGACATAGTAACCTTTAAGTAGTCTCCTTATTTTTGGTAATTGCTATTTTTAATTCTACTTGAAAGTTTCTATACAGACTACTACTGCTATCCCATATATTCAATAATACACACAAAAAAAGAAAAATGCAATATTAATTCACAGCTCCATACATGCTAAAGAACATATATATATATATATATATATATATATATGAGTAACATGCAAATTGACCATTACTCGAGACACCTAAGCCACGCCCACCAGCCAATCAGAGTGGCTGTATGCAAATTAACTCAGCCAAGATGGAGACCAGCAGCCATGGAGCTAGAGCAAACCAGAGGCTTCTGTTGCAACTGCCTGCCCAGGCTGGCTGAACTTCTGCTCACAGCCAGGCCCACCAGCCAATCAGAGCGGCTGTATGCAAATTAACCCAGCCAAGATGGAGGCTGACAGGGCGGCTCTGCACTGGGAGCCTCCGTGGCCGGCATAGCTGTGCCAGGTGTGTCAGCTCAGTGGGGGGGGGGTCTGGCCTGGGGCCTCCTCGGGGCATCCAGGAGCGCCCGTCCCAGGTCCACTGCCTGGCTCTGCCCCCCAGGGGCCTCCACCAGGCATGCAGGAGAGCGGGTCCTCCACAGGGCTTACAGGAGCAGCCATCCTGGGTCCGCTGCCTGACTCCGCCCCCCAGGGGCCTCCTGGGGGCGTCCAGGAGCACCCATCCGGGGTCTGCTGCCTGGCTCCACCCAGCCCCCCGGGAGCCTCTGTGGGGAGTCCAGGAGCGCCTGTCCCAGGTCCACTGCCTGGCTCTGCCCCCTGGGGGCCTCCACAGGGCATACGGGAGCATGGGGGCCTCTTTGGGGCATGCAGGAGTTGTCCTAGGTCTTCTGCCTGGCTTTGCCCCCCGGGGGCCTCCTTGGGGCGTCCAGGAACGCCTGTCCTGGGTCTGCTGCCTGGCTCTGCCCCGGGGGCCTCCTCAGGGGTATGCGGGAGCGCCCGTCCAGGGTCCGCTACCTTCATCTGCCCCCCAGGGGACTCCACAGGGCTTACGGGAGCGTCTGCGCACAGTGCGGAGAATCCAAGTCCGCTTCCCGGCTCCATCCTGGGTGTGTTTGCTCAGCAGCAAGGCCCACCGAGGGATCCTGCACCAGCGTCTGCCCCTGGCTCGCCACCCAGCTCTGAGCCAGGTGTGTCCCCTCAGCGGTGGGGGCCCACCAGGCGTGTGCGATCATGGGACATCTGGTGGGAAACGTCCAGGCCTGCGCTCACCAGCCCTCCCACCCCCCGGTGCACGAACCCTAGAGGAGCTGTGGGCAGCCTAAAAATGGCCCTCAGCCCCTCACCCAGGCTGGTCAGGCATGCCAGCAGGTGGACATCTCCCTCGAGGTGTCCCAGACTGCAAGAGGGCACAGGCCAGGCTGATGGACCCCCACCCCCCGAGTGCACAAATTTTTGTGCACCGGGCCCCTAGTATATTAATGTGGAGGCAGAATTTCTAGACATCTCATAGCCTTATAGTAAGTTTAACAAAAGAATACCAGCATAAGAAGGGTTCACTTTACCATTTTTATAATATAATGAATGAATTCACAAGAGACTACTGATGCAATAATCAGCAACTCCATGTTTTCAATACAACATGCCCATGTTCCAAACAAATCATTTTAAGTAAAACTGTGAAATATGTATTTGGTCTTCCTTCCAAGTTAGAGCACAGAGTATCTAAATATCCTTGGAATTTCCAGGGTGATGGGAATGGGAAAGGTGTCTTTTGTTATGTTAATGAAGTGATTTTTTAACAGTGCCTAAGGATGGAGCTGATTGCCAGGAAAGAGGAAAGCCAGCCAGGTAATTAGAGCATTGGATATTTACATTTCAGGGAAAAGAAGAGGGACAGAAGGCCAAATTAGTTGCCAATTGCCAATGATTTAATTAATCATGATTATGTAATGAAGTCTCCACAAAAACCCAAAAGGACTCAGTTGAAGAGCTTCCAGGTTGGTGAACCTTTATGTAAAGATGCAAAAGGAAAAAGAAAAAAGAAAAAAAAAAGATGCAAGGAGAATGGTGCACCTGGAGTGGGCATGAATGCTCCCTTCCCACATATCTTGTCCTATGCATTTCTTCCATCTGGTTGTTTCTGAGATATTCTTTTATAATAAACTACTAATCTAGTAAGTAAAATGTTTCTCTTGAGCTCTGTGAGTCACTCAAGCAAATTAAGCAAACCCATGGAGGTGGCTGTGGGAACCTCCACTCTGTAGCCAGTTGATCAGAAGCACAGGTATCAACCTGGGCTTGCAACTAGTGTCTGAATGAATACCATAGTATGTGTGTGTGTGTGTATGGCTGGGGGTGGGGGGAGTGGGGGACAGGAGATATGTCTTGTTGGACTGAATTCTTAACCTGTGGAATCTGATGTTATCTCCAGGTAGGTAAGTGTAAGAATTGAGTTGAATTCTCAGACACCCTGCTGATGTCCAATAATTGGTATGATGGAAACACACACACACACGTTTAAATTCGGTCCATAAACCCAAAAGACAAAGACAAACTAACAAAAAAGTATATAAGAAAACACAGGTATCTTCTATAATAAAAGAGAAACATGCAAATGTGACCGTTACCACCAGCCAATCAGAGCGGCTGTATGCAAATTAACCCAGCCAAGATGGAGGCCAACAGCCAATCAGAGTGGCTGTATGCAAATTAACGCAGCCAAGATGGAGGCCAACAGCCACGGAACTAGAGAAAACCAAAGGGTTCTGTTGCAACTGCCTGCCTATGGCAGTTGGAAGTGGCACCAGGGCACCAGGAAGTGGGAAAGCAAGGTGGCGGGCCGGGGAGTGGGAAAGAGGCAGCGGGGGGTCAGTGGCCTGCTTGGTGGGCTTCCCAGGCCCTTTGTGGGACACCGGGGAGCGGGAAAGCAAGGCTGCAGGGGCCGGGGTCCTGCTTGACAGCTCCCCAGACCCCTTGGCGGCCCTGGGAAGTGGGAAAGGAAGGCAGCAGGGGACGGGTGAGTGGGAAAGAGTTGGCGGCC
>PVJC01042035.1:0-15093 GCA_004026665.1 Murina feae
TCCTTCGCCCTTTCTCTCTCTGAAATCAATAAAAACATATTTTTTAAAAACCAATCCATAGAGTTCTTAATTTAGTTACTGTGCAAGGTTTTTTTTGTTTTGTTTTATTTTTTAGTTTTTCTAAATTCTATTTGTTTCTTCTATCTTTATACTTTCAAGTTTCCTGTCACATTTTTTGGGGTATACTACTTTTAAAATATTATTATTTTGTGGTTTTATTATTTGATAATTCAGTATCTTAAGTCTTTGCATATCTGTTTCTGTTGTCTGTTTTGACAGTTCTCACTCATGATCTATTGCTTCCTGTGTACCTGATTCTTTGGCTGTATACTGGACTTTGTGTTTGCAGTATTATTTATAGGTATAATAAGAGTCCTGTGATTGTGCATTCTTCCTGCAGAGAAGTCTCACTGATTGCTAGTCCTAGACCAGAATTATCTCCCCCCCCCCCTTTTTTTAATGCCTTGGGAGAATGGGAAAAATAGTCCCTCAGTCATTCTTTGGAGGGCTTAATTCTCTCGTGGAAACTTGGTTGAGAAGGACTATTCTTGATACTAATCTCCCACCCCCTTTTTTTAATGCCTTGGGAGAATGGGAAAAACAGTCCCTCAGTCATTCTTTGGAGGGCTTAATTCTCTCGTGGAAACTTGGTTGAGAAGGACTATTCTTGATACTAATCTCAGGTTGGTTTTATATGCAGCAAATTTCTACTAATTTATTGTGTGCATTTTCTGTCTATTTGAATGAACACATTGTTGCAATTTTAATTTAGGGAAATTGACCATCTTTTTTGTGGGTTTATAGTTTATGTTTTTTAGGTCTTATTTAAGAAGTTCTGTTCTACCCCCAAGGTTATAAATATAATCTCTTATATTTCCTTGTAAAAGTTTTAAAATTTTGCCTTTTACATTTAAGTTCTTCCTTTGTCTTGAATTTATTTTTTGTACAATGGTGCAAGGTAGGAATCTTACTTTTTTCTCTAGTGAATCAGTGACCCATCCACACTTATAATCCATCTATCCACAGTGACCCATAGCTCTGCTGTATATCAGATTTTCATGTATGCATAGGATTTTTTATTCTTTCTATTCTATTTCATTACATTATTTGTCTGCCATATGCCAATATCAAACTGTCTTAATTATTCTAACTCTAGTAAATTCTACTAAATTTATTAATTTAAAATCATTATTTCAACAGTTAAGTATGTTCAACTTTCCTTTGTCATTCGTCTCAACATCTTTTCCATTGCTATTTTGTTATTTAGTATATTTATTAACAAAATATGATAATTTTTTGTCAGTTTCCCTGACAGGAAACAATGGTTCTCTAAACCTGATAAACTTTTTTGTTATTACTTTCTATTCTTATACTTCTCTTATTTTTTGAGTCAGCTGTTTCTTTTTTTCCCTTTACTTTCATCACATTTGATATTATGTGGTAGATATGTTAGTTTTTAATAGTAAGATCTTTTAGTTTTTTGCTTTATAATTTCTATTTGGGTTGGAAGCCCAACCCAAATTAAAACTATCTTCTAATTCCAGGAAAGGTTCAATAAACTTCAAGACCTTAAGTCTAAGATTCGGTATGACCTATACAAGTATTTTCTAACTCAGATGGTTCTTTTATATATTTGGTTTATAAGTAATTTTGGTTTTTTACTTTTAGAAGAAAACAATTGGCAACTGCCCAAAAAGAAAATGGTCATTGATCCATCTGACTCATTCTACTGTTCTTGATTTTCAGAGTGGCAGGCAGCACACAACCTTTTCAGCAGAATCAAGTCGGAGTCTTTTGATCTGCCTCCTTTGGGTTCTCAAGAATGCAGATGAGACAGTACTACAAAAGTGGTTTACAGACCTCTCAGTCCTGCAGCTCAACCGGCTGTTAGATCTGCTTTACCTCTGTGTATCTTGCTTTGAATACAAAGTAAGTGATCATTATGTCACTGCAAAGAAGAACAAGAAAGGAAATTATGTGGAAAAAGAAGAATATTTTCTCAATGCTTCTTCTTTTCTAATGTTTAAATTTTAGGGAAAGAAAGTGTTTGAAAGAATGAATAGTTTGACCTTTAAGAAATCAAAAGACATGAGAGCTAAACTTGAAGAAGCTATTCTTGGGAGCATAGGTGCTAGGCAAGAAATGGTGCGCCGAAGCCGAGGACAGCTTGGTATGTACACAGTATCTTCTCCTTCTGGTGAAAATTTCTTCATTTTCCTTCAAATTTATTTTATAGTGCTCATTGTTGCAAGTCTTCAATGACAGTTCTACCCTTTTAAAAAAGGGTTTTAAATGTAACTGTGAATTAACCGAAATAACCATTTCTCTGCAGGAATTCAAGGTACGAGCTCTGATTCAAGTAGGCTAAAACGTACTTTGTGATTTTCTATGGATAATCTCAGTTTATTCCTGTTGCCCTTGTGTGATTATTAATAGGTCTAGTTTTAGAGTCGTTTTAGGTTCACAGCAAAATTGAGCTGAAGATACAAAGATTTCCTTGCCTGCACATATATATAGCCTCTCCCATTATCAACATCATTAATGAAGCTACACTGATGCATCGTAATCACATCAAGTCTATATAAGAGGGGTCCTCAAACTTTTTAAACAGGGGGCCAGTTCACTGTCCCTCAGACCATTGGAGGGCCAGACTATAGTTTTAAAAAAAAACTATGAACAAATTCCTATGCACACTACACGTATCTTATTTTAAGCAGGACAGGCAGTGGCGGCAAAAACACCCAGCGGGCTGGATAAATGTCCTCAGTGGGCCGCATGTGGCCTGCGGGCCGTAGTTTGAGGATGCCTGCTAGGGTTCACTCTTGGAGTTATAAATTCTATGTAGCATCTCATTTTATTCTTAAAAGTTTCCTAGTTTGCACAACGAATTAATGTACCCTGTATCTAGGGCAAAGATATTGGCCATCAAACTCAAATATCAGGGAGAAGAAATAGTTAGTAGCTTTAGAGGCCTGATTCTAATCCCAGATCTGCTAACCATTAGCCATATAACTTTGACCGAGTCGCTTAACCTTCCCACTTTCCTTTTCCTCATCTACTGTGATAGTTTGGAGAATTTAAAAGGTAGTGTAACTAACTGAGCTTTTCATCTCTGCAGTGACCATGTGTGTAACATTTCATAAATTCTAAGTGACAAGTAAATGATATTGCTTCTTTGAACTCCTTAAAGTCAGAGGGTATGGCTTAGTCATCTGTGTACATGATATATGCTAATAGTCATGTATATTTGTTGAATTAAAATATGACTATACATTTATAAGTATACTAGGGGCCCAGTGCCCAAATTCGTGCGCCTTGAAAGGAACTGTGGGCTGTGAGGCTGTAGTGGGCAGAGGGGAAGATCTCAGTCCATCTTCCACTCTCGCGCCCAGCCCCTCCCACCGTGGCCCTCGGTCCCCTCTCTGCCAGCAGCTCTGCTCCTGCTGCTGCTGCTCCCATGCGCTGGCGGCACTGGCCCCACTTGCACTCAGGTGCGGAGCAATTGGGGCCAGCACCAGCAGTGGGTGTGAGCAGGGCCGGCACTGTCAGCGGGTACGGGCGGCGGCTGCTGCCCCAATCGCCCCTCAGAAGCAAGGGGAGGTGTAAAAGCTCTCAGGGGTGATCGAGGCCAGCAGCCACAGCTTGCACCCGCTGACAGAGCCAAGAGAATGGGACTGGCACCAGGCGCTTGGCAGTGGGTGCAAGCGGGCCTAGCGCCAGCAGCAGGTGCAAGCACCGGGCAAGACCACAGTGCGCAGGAGCAAAAAATTTTTAGTAACCACCAGAAGCTCACCCTGATGACAGCGACTGGCGCCCTGCCTTGGTCTGGCACCCCCAATCACCTGCTCCACCATCCTGCTGCGGCCAACACCTGCCCCGTTCTGCACTCTGCTGCCTGCTACCAACACTCACCATGTTCTGCGCGTGCCCTCTGGTGGTCAGCGCACATCATAGTGACCAGTTGTTTGGTTGTTTTGCTGTTCGGTCTATTTGCATATTAGGGTTTTATATATATAGATTTTTTATTTATTGTTTTCCAAAATGCTGTTACTATGGTGATCATTTATTTAAGTGAACTTAAATATTCTTTATATGCTATGTATGTTTGGTATTTAATAATGAATACGAAAAAGTCTTTGCCTTTAATGGAATTAATAGAGCACCGATTTTTTCACTGTAGTTACATACAATTCAAAATGTACCTATGTATTTTCTTTTAACTTATTTATTATGTAAAACAATCTTCTAGAGAGGTATGAAAATTAACTTTCAAGTAGGTCATTTAATTATTACCAAAATCTAATGAACATTATCCTCATCTTTAAGATAAAGAAAGTAAAACTCACAGAGATAAATAACTTGCCTAAGATCATAAACTAAGTGACAGAAGCAGGATCTTTTGACTTCCAATTTAGTGTTCTTCATATTATACTGTAGCTATTTCTGAAATTTATTGTTGGAAAGGTGGAACTATTAACAATATGTTACAATTTATGAAATGTTTACACATTTCCTTTTTTGTTCCTCCAATTTGTAAAATTTTTACACAACTTTAGAATTGATGAAATGTTCGCACATATGGTCACTACAAAGTTAGTTACACTACCTTTTAAATTCTCCAAACTATCACAAAAATATGTTACATTTTTAAACCTGTGGCCTTAAGACAGCTACCATTATTTGAGTTAAGAATTGAAGCTCTGTTTGTGGAATTTAAAACAAGTAGCCCTAGCCCATTTGGCTCAGCATATAGAGCATTGGCTTGCAGACTGAAGGGTTCCGGGTTCAGTTTTGGTCAAGGGCACATAACTTGTTTGCTGGCTCGAAACTAATGTTACATGTCATTTATATCTAAATTAAAAAAAGAATTGAAGTTCTTGTTTTTAGAAAATTAGGCTTTTGTGATTTTTATTTGCATTTTGACATTTAAGCTAGGTTACCTAATGATAGACATTCTTAACTAAGGAGATAAAACAGTTTCATGAAAAAAAGTTTATGATAAAATGTAAATACACTACGCATTTATTAGTTAACTATCTTAATACTAGAGGCCTGGTACACAAAAATTTGTGCACTCAGGGGAGACCCTCAGCCCGGCCTATGCCCTCTCACAGTCTGGGACCCCTCAGGGGATGTCCTCCTGCTGGTGTGCCTGGCAAGCCTGGGTGAGGGGCAGAGGGCCGTTTCAGGCTGCCCACAGCCCCTTCACGGTTCAGGTCCCTACTGGGGTGCCTGGCTGGAAGCAGGTATCTGGGATTTATTTAACTTCTATAATTGAAACTTTGTTGTCCTGGTCCCTCCCCCTCCCTCTTGAAGCCTGGCAACCCAAGATCCCAGCCTGGAAGGTATCTGGGATTTGTTTATCTTCTATAACTGAAACTTTGTAGCCTTGAGTAGAGCTCAGGTCCTGCAGGTCCCTGGCTTCCTCCATTGCTCGGGGCAACTCCAGCTCGTGGCCACTGCCATCTTAGTTGAGTTAATTTGCATATTTGTTCTGGATTGGTTGTTGGGTGTGGCTTGTGGGCATGGCTTGTGGGTGTAATGGAGTGAGCGTTAATTTGCATATGACTCTTTTATTAGATTAGATAGGCATATCATTCTTGTTTTTTTAAATTTCTTAAAGACAAAAATTTTTAAATTAAAAAGAGGTAAGTAGAGAAGGAAAGAAAGAGAAGGGAAGGGAGAGAAAGCAGAAAAAATATCTAGACATGTCCTTTATTGTGTGGCAAATTATATTTTTTTCTCAGTATTTTTTAAATTCGTATTTGAACTCTGAATTTTTACTTTTATTTTTCTTTCCATCTTCCCAACCAATAAAATATTACAAAGAGTAGTACATATGTCTCTCTTTTTTTTCCCCCTTTACCTTCTCCCGGCCTGTTTAAGTATTTTTATATTTTTGCACAATTCCCAATGCCTTCTCCACTTCTGCTGGATTTTTATAAATCAGTTCTATTGCTACTGCCCCTTAAAAGAGTCTATGCGATTCAGTCCACCTTCTATCTTAGAAACCTCTTGGGAGAAAGCCCCCATTTTTCTCTTGCTCTGCTTTCCATTCTCCAAAAGAATTAATTACTTTAGGATTTACCCTTATTTTTTTTTTCCAAACAAAAACTTATTGAGCACTGACAATGTGCCAGAAACTTGGTCAGCCTCAGACATTAAGTGGTGGACAAGTAAACATAATCTTTGTTCTTAGTAGTTTATAGTCTTATGTTTATAGTGCTATGGAGAAAAGTAAAGCAGATTAAGAAGAAAAGAAGTTGGAGAGTTGGGAAAGGCCTTTCTGTGGAGATAAGGAATGATTGGCCAATGAAAATTTGGGAGGAACAATCTGGCAGAAGGAAAAACAACCCTTAGGTTCTAAATCAGGAGCATATATTCAGAATACAACACACACACACACACACACACACACACACTAGGGGCCTGGTCCACAAAAATTTGTGCACTCGGGGAGTCCCTCAGCCTGGCCTGTGCCCTCTCACAGTCTGGGACCTCTCAGCAGATGTCCACCTGCTGGTGGGCCTGGCCAGCCTGGGTGAGGGGCTGATTGCTGTTTGCAGGCTGGCCAATGCCCCCATTGGGAACCCTCACCCCATGGGATATGGTCAGCCTGGGTGAGGGGCTGAGGGCTATTTTCAGGCTGCCCACAGCTCCCATTGACTAAACGTCCCAGCGAGGCTGGCTAGAAGCAGGTTTCTGGGGTTTATTTAGCTTCTATATTTGAAACTTTGTTGCCTTGAGCAGAGGTCTAGTCAGGAACGAAACCTCCTGTTTGCTTCAGCTTCGTGGCTTCTATAATTGAAACATTGTTGCCTTGAGCAGAGGCCCAGCCGGCCTAGGCAGGCAGTTTCAACTCCATCGCTGGTGCAGTGGAAGCCTGCTGTTTGCTCTAGCTCAGTGTCTGCCGGCCGCCATCTTGATTAGGTTAATTTGCATACAACTGCTCTGATTGGCTGGTGGGCATGGCTTAGGTGTCTCAGAGTGATGGTTAATTTGCATATTACTCTTTGGTTAGATTATCTAATATAATAAAAGAGTAATATGCAAATTGACCATTACCTGGGACACCTACGCCACGCCCACCAGCCAAGCCACGCCTCCCAGCCGACCAGAGCGACTGTATGCAAATTAACCCAGCCAAGATGGAGGCTGGCAGGGCGGCTCTGCCAGGTGTGTCAGCTCAGTGTGTGGGGGGGTCCGGCCTGGGGCCTCCTCGGGCATCCAGGAGCACCCATCCCGGGTCCACTGCTTGGCTCCGCCCCCCGGGGGCCTCCACCAGGCATGCAGGAGAGCGGGTCCTACACGGGGCTTGCAGGAGCAGCCATCCTGGGTCCGATGCCTGGCTCCACCCCCCAGGGGCCTCCTTGGGGCATACAGGTCCGCTGCCTGGATCTGCCCCCCGGGAACCTCCACGGGGAGTCCAGGAGCACCTGTCGTGGGTCTACTGCCTGGATCTGCCCCGTGGGGGCCTCCCCGGGGCATGCGGGAGCGCAGGGACTTCTGCAGGGCAGGCAGGAGCGCCTGTCCTGGGTCAGCTGCCTAGCTCTGCCCCGGGGGACTCCTCGGGGGCGTGCGGGAGCACCCGTCCAGGGTCCGCTACCTTCATCCGCCCCCCAGGGGCCTCCACAGGGCATGCGGGAGTGTCTGCTGCACAGTGCAGAGAATCCAAAGCCAGTCTGCTGCCTGTCTCCACCCCGGGTGTGTTTGCTCAGCAGCAGGGCCCCACCAAGGGATCCTGCACCAGCATCCGCCCCTGGCTCACCACCCAGCTCTGCGCCAGGTGTGTCCCCTCAGGGGTGGGGGCCCACTAGGCGTGTGTGATCGTGGGCCCTCCAGTGGAAAACATCTAGGCCTGCACTCACCAGCCCCCTCCCCCCCCCCAGTGCACGAACCCTGAGCAGCCTGAAAATGGCTCTCAGCCTCTCACCCAGGCTGGCCACGCATGCCAGCAGGTGGACATCCCCCTCGAGATGTCCCAGACTGCAAGAGGGCATAGGCCGGGCTGAGGGACCCCCACACTTGAGTGCACAAATTTTTGTGCACCGGGCCCCTAGTATATACATAAAATCCTATCTAATGAAAGAGTAATATGCAAATTAGGCATAACTCCGTGACAAAGATGGCCGTCCCTATGGCCATAAGACGGCTGTGCCCATAGCTACAAGATGGCAGAATCTATAGCCACATCCCATCTAATAAAAGAGTAATATGCAAATTAACCATCACTCCGAGACAAAGATGGGCCCCCATGGCCACAAGATGGAGGCACCCAGTCTGGCTCAGTCCCACCACGGAAGTGGTCAGGCCTGTTAGCCAGGCATGTGACAGGGGAGGCAGGGGCCCGAGGGGTGGAACCAATGATCAGAGGGAGCTGGGGGTCTCCTGGCCAGGCCAGAGGCCTTCGCCAGAGGCCTCAGGCATGGGCAAGGGTGTAGCCGGTGATCAGAGGGGGCAGGGACAGAGCCGGTGATCGGAGGGGTATGAGGGTGCCCTACCCAGGCATAAGGCCTGGGCCAGAGGCCTCAGGCCTGGGCAGGGGCAAGGCCAGAGAGCGATTGGAGGAGCAGGGGTGGAGCCTGCGATCGCAGAGGTCTGGGCACCAGTGGAGCCAGCAAAGCAGGGGTCTGGGAGTCCACTGCCTAGGCCTGCAGCTTTGGCCAGAGGCTGCCAGTGGGGCAAGGGCAGAGCCAGCAATAGCACGGGGCAGGATCCGAGCCAGTAATCACAAAGGCCTGTGTTCTGTGAAGCCGGCAATTTCAGGAGTCTGGAGGTCCCCTACCCAGGCTTGCATCCTCGGCCAGAGGTTACAGGCCTGGGCAGGGGTGGAACCGGTGATCAGAGTGAACTACAGAGGAAACACCTTTTCTTTCACTCATTGGCTAAGCTCCCTGTATGCCACTAATAAGAATCCCTAAAGACGATCTAGGGTTTTCCACCACACTCCTGGAGAAAAGAAAGGAAGGTTCACTGTTGGAGGGCTAAGAAATGTCATCCTGCCCTAGCCTGTTTGGCTCAGTGCATAATGCCTCAGCCTGCTGACTGCAGGGTCTGGGTTCAATTCTGACCAAGGGCATGTGCCTAGGTTGCAGGCTCCTCTCTGGCTGGGGCCCAGGTCAGGGCTCATGAAAGAGGGAAGCAATCAAAGTGTTCCTCTCACTTTGATGTTTCTCTCTGTTTTTCTCTTCTCTTCCACATTTTCTAAAAGTCAATAGAAACGTATCCTCAGGTAAGGATAAAAAAGAAAAAAAGAAATGTCATATCCTATGAAAGACACATCTTGAAAATGGCTGAAGAAAGTTGTCATTTCTTCATGGTGAAGGGACTGGAGTCCGTGTTGATGAAAACACCTTGGTGGCTGTGGTGACTCACAGTGGCTGCAGCAGCGGTGTAATGTGGCTGGTGGCTTCCCCTGATTAGCCTGGTCACCTCCCACAAAGGGAGGCCAGACTGTGGCTTAGGCCTGCTCCCCAAAGGGAGCAGGGAGTGGGCTTAAGCCATCAGTAGGAAACCCCCTGAGGGCTCCCAATATGTGAGAACGGGCAAGCTGGGCTGAGGACCACCCCCTCCCCCCAATTGCACGAATTTCGTGCACCGGGCCCCTAGTTATATATAACAGTGGTGGTGCAGGCAAGAAGAATAATGGTAGGAAATAAGATTATATCATTGTAGAGCCATAGAAGCCATGGTTAACATTTTGAGAAAATCAGTATTAGAAAATGTGCTTATTTATTTATTTGTTTATTTTATTGATTTTTTACAGAGCGGGAGGGAGAGGGATAGAGAGTTAGAAACATCGATCAGCTGTCTCCAGCACACTCCCCATAGAGGGTGAGCCCACAACCAAGGTACATGCCCTTGACCAGAATCGAACCTGGGACCCCTGAATCCGAAGGCTGATGCTCTCTACCTACTGAGCAAAACCGGTTAGGGCAGAAAATGTGCTTATTTAAAAGGGTATTATTGTTGTTGTTTTTGTAATACATGTAGCAAACATATTTCTTCTGTATCTGTTCTGAAAGCTTTGAATAAAAAGCACCATTGTAAGGTTTTCCCATTGTTATTGAGGATAAAATGGCTGTGTATAAAATTATTAACATTGTCCTGTATTTCTTAAATGTTTGCAAGTATACACATAAGTGATCCAGTTGAAATAACATTTTTAAAATGGTTTTGAAATGTACTTGACAGAGAGAAGCCCATCTGGAAGTGCCTTTGGCAGTCAAGAAAATCTGAGGTGGAGGAAGGATATGACTCACTGGCGGCAAAACACTGAGAAGCTTGACAAGTAATATTGCCTTCTATTTTATGTTAATGATAGGCTTGTTGAATTTCAGATGCAAGAGGGAAATGACTGATTTTAATGTTATTTTATGTAGATGTTAGGCATTCAAATCTTAGAAGAAAAAATTATTGTACTTAATTTTTAAATAGAAGATTTAAAAAGATTTGGGGCAAGAATTTTTAATGTGGTACAGTAAAGCATAATGTTACATATTTTAAATGTTACCCCATTTTCCCCAGCAACGTACCCCCTTTGAAAGTTACATTCTACACCTATTTTAGAATATATTTTGGGTGTCACACTTACCTAAATATTTCAAGCATTACAAAAATTAGAAAACTATAATTTGCCCCGTTGAAGCCTAAAATATAATTAAAGGAAGACAAAACACTCTGAGTCTTCTGATTCTAGCATGGAGGCAAGCCAGGTAAAAAACAACTGAAAATGCACTACCATGAGTCCAGGAGCCTAAAGGACTACTCCGTCACTGTAAACAGAACTAGAAATGAACCCTTCTCACTGCCTAGGTGACTGCAGGTAAAATTGCTTGGCTTGAAACTTGGCATTGAATTAAGGGGCTAAATATTTTCTCTAGACAATTTGTAATTGCAAGTTAGCCCTCAAGTAGCTTGACTGGCCCAAAAACTTTAGAATATGGTGACCAGCTCATTCAGGTTTGCCTAAGTACTCCTAATTTTTAGCACTGAATGTTTCATATCCCAGGGAACCCCTCAGTCCTGTCCTAAAGCAAACCAAGATCATTGGTCACTCTATCTGAAAGCATCTTCAGCCCAAGAGTTAGAGGATTCTTACAAATAAACTTCCAGAAATATTAGTTGACAGCACTGAAATCATAAAATGCAGAAAGCAAGGCCCCTATGCAAGCCAGTAGAGAAAAAAACAATAACAGCAGACTCAGTACCATATAGATGAGAGTTTGGAATTATCAGAAATTCTTAGTCTCTTTAGGCTGCTATAACAAACTACCAGTTGCTGGGTCACTTATAAACAACAGAAATTTATTTCTCACAATTCTGGGAGCTGGGAACAAGATCATGGCACCAGCAGCTTTGGTGTCTGACCCTCTCCCAGGTTACAGACTTCTCTCTCGCTATGTCCTCATATGGTGGAAAGGCAAACAGATTCCCTGGGGCCTCTTTTATAAAAGCACTAATCCTATTCCCAGACCTCTCCTAATGCCATTACCTTGGGCATTAGATTTTCAACATAAGAATGTAGTGGGGACACAAATATTCAGACCAAAGCAGATAGTGAGTATAAAATTAATTTGCTAAGATGTTTGAGCTTTGAGTGTTTACTTTTCTCTCTTCTTTGTCTGCCCAAGTCCATTTCTTTTATTTCTTTTCCAAATGTGTTGTGGAATTCACAAAGCAGCCAGCATATGTTGCTTTATTTCTGTATTTGTATAATGTTCTTTCTGCTTATCTTGCCGTGTTCTAAGGAAGCCATTTTTCTAGTGTTTTCCTGGTTGTTTTTGTTTAAGCCATATATATTAAAATATGTTTTTATTGATTTCTGAGAGGAAAAGTGAGGGAGAGAGAGCGATAGAAACATCATTGATGACAGAGAATCATTGATCGGCTACCTCCTACACACCCCCTACTGGGGATGGGCCACCAACCCCGTCAAATGCCCTTGACTGGAATTGAACTTGGGACCCTTCAGTTCACAGGCTGACGTTCTATCCACTGAGCCAAACCAGCTAGGGCTAAACCATATTTTTGTCAAGTTTCTTTACATAAGTCTTTTTGGATTTTAAGTTTGAACAATGCATTATTTTCTTTTTCAATTTAATTCTAACTATGCTATATTTTCTCTTTAAATTTAATTTGTAATATGTAAACTCATGAACTTTTCTCTTTAATGGTAGTAATAAAGACTCAGAGACTTAAACATCTAAGAACTTCAGTAAGTTAGCATTTAGTCCTTGTATTTTTGCTTTAATTTGTGTATTGTTTTGTCTATTTAGATTAATATATAATTCCTATATATTTATTGCTACTAAAACAAATCTCAACTTTACCATAAATCATCTATAGTTCTTTTTAAATTTTTTATTTTTATTAAATGATACTTTTGTATATATTAGATAGTCAAGTAAATGACTTGATTGGCATCAGATGTTTTATTTCTAATGAGTGATTCCATCAATAGCCTCATTAAAGAGTTAATTTATTTTCTGCATCAAAATTTAAAATTTTTTGAAATTTTAGGGGGAAAAAAGTACATTTATCCTTTAACATTTTGCATAATGCTACGTGAAGGAGCCCTAAATGCAAGCCCACATAGCACCACCTAGTGTCTATTCCACACAGAATAAAACACTTCCCTGTGTTTGCCGTATCTCTGTAAGTTAAGTATTTCTGCTTTCAGTGGCATAGTGATAAAATGTGTATAGGAATGGTCAACAAAATGTAGGGTAAAACAAAACATTAATATGTAAAATATTGTCTTTTCCCTTATTCTCATAATTTTCAATTCAGGCAAATACTGAAAAATGGTTCAAAGTCTTGTTTCATTTTTCTATGAATCTTTAAGTCTTTTTTTGAATTGTGGATCTGTTGTTTTGTTTTGTTTTGTTTCTTTTTAAGACAAATATAATTTCTTATACTATTTTGCATTAGATCAAGAGCAGAGATTGAACATGAAGCACTGATTGATGGAAATCTGGCTACTGAAGCAAACCTAATCATTTTGGATACACTAGAGATTGTTGTCCAGGTAAGAACACAAAGAAGAGGAATTTAAATTATAGATTTGGTTCCCTCGCTGGTTTTGCTCAATGGATAGAGTGTCAGCCTGTAGACTGAAGAGTCTTTGATTCCAGTTAAGGGCACTTGCTGAGGTGCAGGCTCGATCCCCAGTAGGGGGCATGCAGGAGGCAGCTGATCAAAGATTCTCATCATTGATGTTTCTATCTCTCTCCTTCCTTCCTCTCTGAAATCAATAAAAATATATTTAAAAGAAAAGAAAAAGTATATATTTGGTAAATTGGGGTTAGGGAAAAAGTGTTTATTGAGCCATATAATTACATTTAAAATGTAAGTAGTTCCTAAAAGTTGTATCCTGGCTCTCCCTGTCCCCTTCATTTAAATCCTGCCCATTCTGTTTTTCCCTTTTTTCATGTATTTTATTGATTTTTTACAGAGAGGAAGGGAGAGGGATAGAGAGTTAGAAACATCGATGGGAGAGAAACATCAATCAGCTGCCTCTTGCACACCCCCTATTGGGGATGTGCCCACAACCCAGGTACATGCCTTTGACCAGAATTTAACCTGGGACCTTTCAGTCCGCAGGCCAGTGCTCTATCCACTGAGCCAAACCGGTTAAGGCTTCCCTTTTTTCTTTTGTCCAAATCCTGGTAAACTCTTTTTTTTTTTAAATTCCTCCTAGATCTTGTATTATCATTTTCCTATTTTAAAAACAATATTTGTTTGTGTATACATATTCTATCTCCTTAACCAAATTGTAAATACATCTCTTTTT
The DNA here is from genome assembly GCA_004026665.1 of Murina feae. Classification (NCBI taxonomy): domain Eukaryota; kingdom Metazoa; phylum Chordata; class Mammalia; order Chiroptera; family Vespertilionidae; genus Murina; species Murina feae. The sequence continues at coordinate 13,796 of PVJC01042035.1, forward strand.
TACTTATCTATCTTTAAATTGCAGACAGTTTCTGTAACAGAATCCAAAGAGAGCATTCTTGGTGGGGTGCTAAAAGTGCTACTACATAGTATGGCTTGTAACCAAAGTGCAGTTTATCTACAACACTGTTTTGCTACACAGAGAGCCCTGGTTTCAAAGGTAGGTTAATTTTGTCCCTTCAGTCTTATCAGACTTTATTAACATTGTCTAAAATCATTTGACATGTTCATTGGTTAATGTATTTATATTTAAAGTTTTCGTAGAAACCCAAGTCCCTTGATTCTTCTGTGTATCTCTTCTATTATTTGCCTTTTGGAATTCTTATTTGGATCACCTTTAACCAGTTTCTGGCTTAAAAAATAGTTTTATGTGGAGAAAGGCCTAAAATTAATAGCTAATTTTAAATTTGGGGCTTTCCTTATTTCTTGTTCTGCCTGTTCTTTATTAACTTGATAAATCAAGAATTCAATGTATAAGTAGTTCAGTCCATTTAATTTAAATTAACTTAAACTATGGTGAGTGGAAAGTAAAGTACATTTATTTGTTTGTTCAATGACTTCAAATATTTATTTTCTACATTCGTTTCCTCCGAAAAATTTGTATATTCTTAAATCTCAAAGGCAGCTATTTCTTTTTTTTTTAATAGTATTACAGATATCTCCCATTCATTCCATCCTTACTTCCCTCCTCTCAACTCCTCCCTAACACTCCCAGATCTTCACCACCCTATTGCCCATGTGCATGGGCTATGCATATAAGTATATAAATTCTTTGGTTTATCTCTTCTCGTCCCCTCAGCCCCACATCAAGGTATGTCAGTCTGTTCCTCCCTGCTTATGTCTTATTTTTTGGTCAACTCTTTTTGTTCATTAGATTCCACAAATAAGTGAGATCATATTCAAAGGTAGCTATTTCATCTTATACATCTTACTACAGGACTGGTGCACAAAAATTTGTGCACTGGGTGGAGAGGGTCCCTCAGCCCAGCCCGGCCTGTGCCCTCTCACAGTGTGGGACCCCTTGAGGGATGTCCACCTGCTGACTTAGGCCTGCTCCCCAGGGGATTGGGCCTACGCTGGCAGTCAGACATCCCTCTGGCAGTTCGGGAGCCCTTGGAGGATGTCCACTTGCCAGCAGGGAACAGGCCTAAGCTGCAGCCGGACATCGTTAGCACTGCTAAGGAGATGGGAGAGGCTCCCACCACCACTGCTGTGCTGGCAGCCATCAGCCTGGCTTGTGGCTGAGCAGAGCTCCCCCTGTTGGAGTGCCCTGATCACTAGGGGCAGCTCCTGCATTGA
>PVJC01042036.1:0-15091 GCA_004026665.1 Murina feae
TTGGGTAGTATTGACATTTTAATGATATTAATTCTACCAATCCATGAACATGGTATGTTCTTCCATCTGTTTATGTCTTCCTCTATCTCTTTTTTCAACGTCCTGTAGTTTTCTGAGTAGAGGTCTTTTACCTCTTTAGTTAAATTTATTCCTAGGTATCTTAGTTTTTTTGGTGTGATGGTAAATGGGATTGTTTTTTAGTCTCTCTTTCTGTACATTCACTATTGGTGTACAAAAATGCCATAGATTTCTTGGCGTTAATTTTGTATCCTACGTTGCCGAATTCATTTATTAAGTCTAATAATTTTTTGATGGAGTCTTTAGGGTTTTTTATGTACAATATCATGTCATCTGCGAATAAGGAGAGTTTTACTTCTTCTTTTCCAATTTGGATGTCTTTTATGTCTTCTTCTTGACACCTGATTTCTTATCAGAAATCAGTACAGGCCAGAAGGGAATGGTACAAAGTACTCAAGGTAATGGAAAGCAAGGATCTGAGACCAAGGTTACTACATTCAGCCCAAGCTGGTTTGGCTCAGTGGATAGAGCGTCAGCCTGCGAACTGAAGGGTCCTGGGTTCGATTCCAGTCAAGGGCACATGCCCAGGTTGTGGTGATCATGCAGGAGGCAGCCGATCAGTGATTCTCTCTCATCATTGATGTTTCTATCTTTCTTTCTCCCTGTCCCTTCCTCTCTGAAATCAATAAAAATGTATTAAAAAAAAAAAGATTACCACATTCAGATGGCTATCATTCAAAACAGATGGTCAAATAAAGAGCTTCCCAGACAATAAAAGGCTAAAGGAGTACATCACTACCAAGCCAGCTTTACAAGAAATGCTAAAGGAACTGCTGTAATGAGAAAAAGAAATAGAGACACCTAGACATACAGAATTAAAATGATAATAAATAAGTACCTATCAATAATAACCTTAAATGTAAATGGGTTAAATATGTCAATCAGTAGACCTAGATAGATCACAACACCAGATATTAAGCTATATTACCAAGCCACGGTTCTCAAAACTGCCTGGTACTGGCACAAGAACAGACCTATAGACCGATGGAACAGAACAGAGAACCCAGAATTGACCCAAGCCATTATGCTCAATTAATATTTGACAAAGAAGGCAAGAGCATACAATGGAGTCAGGACTGTTTAATAAATGGTGCTGGGAAATTTGGTCAGATACATGCAAAAAAATGAAACTAGATCACCAACTTACACCATACACAAAAACAGACTCCAAATGGCTAAAGGACTTACTAGTAAATGTAAGAAAACCTTAAAAATTCTATAAGATTCCATAGGCAGCAAATAGCAAACATGTCATAGCAATATCTTTACCAACACAGCTCCTCTCCTGGGCAATGGAGACTAAGAAAAAAATAAACAAATGGGACTACATCAAAATAAAAACTCTGCACAGCAAAGGAAACCATCAATAAAACAACAAGAAAGCCCACTGCATGGGAGAACATATTTGTCAATGCTATTTCAGATAAGGGTTTTATCTCCAAAATTTATAGAGAACTCATACAACTTAACAAAAGGAATATAAACAACCCAATCAAAAATGGGCAAAGGATCTAAGTAGACACTTTATGAAAGAGGACATATAGAAGGCCGAGAGACATATGAAAACATATTCAAAGTCACTAATCATCCGAGAGATGCAAATCAAAACAACAATGAGGTACCATCTCACACCTGTCAGAATGGCTATCATCAACAAATCAACAAACAAGTGCTGGTGAGGATGTGGAGAAAAAGGAACCCTCATGCACTGCTGATGAGAATGCAGACTGGTGCAGCCACTGTGGAAGACAGTATGGAGTTTCTTAAAAAAAATTGTAACTCCCATTTGACCCAGTGATCCCACTTCTAGGACTATATCCTAAGAAACCAGAAACAGCAATCAGAAAGGATGTATGCACCCATATGTTCATAGCACAATTCACAATAGCTAAGATTTGGAAACAACCTAAGTCCCCATAATCAGATGAGTGGATTAAAAAACTATAGTACATCTATACAATGGAATACTATACCACTATAAAAAAGAAGGAACTTTTACCATTTGCAACAGCATGGATGGAACTGGAGAGCATTATGCTAAGTGAAATAAGCCAGTTGAAGAAGTTAAATATCACGTGATCTTACTCATATCTAAACTAATAAAAGTGAAATATTAAAATTAACCATTTCTTTGGGATGCTTAAGCCATGCCCACGAGCCAATCAGAGTGACTGTATGCAAATTAGCCTAGCCAAGATGGCGGAGGCCGCAGCCCTGGTGTGCAGCTTCTCCGGGGCTGCTGCCTCCGCCATCTTGGGAGCCTCCGTCCTGGGAAGGCATCTGGTGCCCTGGGCTGGCCGATGCCTTCCCAGGCGGAAGCCTCCGGGGGGTGCGACCAACCGGCTGGACCCCGCGGCCCCCTCCTGGGAAGCCTATGGGGTGGCCAGTGCCACCCCATCGGCTTCCCAGGCGGATGGCCCGGAGGGTCAGTGGGAGCTGTGGCCGGCCTGAAAGCTGCCCTTAGCCCCTCACCTAGGCTTGCCACACCCCCTGGGGTGAGGGTCTCCACTGGGGAGCTTGGCCAGCCTGCAAACATCCATTGGCCCCTCACCCAGGCTGGCCAGGCGCACCAGCAGGTGGACATCCCCAGAGGGGTCCCAAACTGTGAGAGGGCACAGGCCGGGCTGAGGAAACACCTCCCCCCCACCCCAGTGCACAAATTTTTGTGCACCGGGCCCCTAGTGTGGGATGTAATGATCAACATAATTTGATAAACAAAAATAGATCCTGAGACAAATGGCAGGGCATGTAGAGGGGTTAGAGAGCAACCAAAGGACTTATATGCATGCATATTAGCATAACCAATGGACACAGACACTGGGGCGGTGGGGGCTTGCCCAGGGTGGGAATGATTGGGGCAGGGTCAATTGAGGAAAAAGGAGACATATGTAAAACAAGATAATAATAGAAAGACCTAGGTAATCCTAGCCAGTTTGACTCAGTGATAGAGCATCGACCTGTAGACTGAAGGGTTCCAGGTTCAGTTCTGGTCAAAGGCACATGCTGGGTTGTGGGCTCAGTCTGCAGTAGGGGGTGGGCAGGAAGCAGCTGATCAATGATTCTCTCTCATCATTGATGTTTCTATCTCTCTTCCTCTCCCTCTTCTCTGACATAAATAAAAAATATATATTAAAAAAAGGCATAGGGTGCCTGAATGGATACAAAAACGTGACCCAGCTGTTTGCTATCTACCAGACAGAGACCCACATTAGAACAAAAGATTCACACAGGATGAAAGTGAAGGGATGGGAAAAAATTTTCCATGCAAATGAAAAAGAAAAAAAGCTGAAGTAGCAATACTCACATCCAACAAAATAGACTTCAAAATGAAGGCCATCACAAGAGACAACAAGGTCACATAATACTAAAGGGATTGTTCCAACAAGAGGATATACTGGTAACCATGGTAAACATATATGCACCAAATATAGGCACACTTAAATTTATTTAAAAATTCCAGAGGACCTTATCAGAGAGATCAATATACAGTTATAGTAGGGGACAACAATACAGTCATAGTAGGGGACTTTAACACCCCACTGACTTCACTGGATAGACCTTCCAGTCAAAAAATTAAGAAGTCATTCTAAAGGATACACTGGATCAGATGGATTTAATTGACATTTATAGAACATTTCACTCCAAAGCTGTAGGATATACATTCTTCTCAAGTGCACATGGATCATTCACAAAGATAGACCACATGTTAGGACACAAAACAAATATCTGTAAGTTCAAGAAGGTTGAAATCATATTAAGCAGCTTCTCAGATCACAGTGGAATGAAATTAGAAATCAACTACAGTAAAAAGACCCCAAAACATTCAAACACATGGAGGCTAAATAGCATGTTATTAACAATGAGTGGGTTACCAACAAGGTCAAGAAAGAAAAGCTTCCTGGAAACAAACGAAAATGAACAAACAACAACCCCAAATCTCTGGGACACAGCAAAAGCAGTTCATAACTACAGGCTTACCTCAAAAAACAAGGAAAATTAGCAATAAACTATTTAATCCTACAACTTAAAGAACTAGAAAGAGATCAAGAAAAGCTAGAGTAAGTAGAAGATTAGATAAAAAAATAAATAACATAAAGACTTAAAAAAAAGAAAGAAAGAAAAAATCAGTGAAACCAAGAGCTTGTTCTTTGAAAGGATAAACAAGATTGATGAACTAGTTGCCAGACTTATCAAGAAACAAACAAAATTAGAAACAAAAGCAGAGGAGTAAACACCATCACCACAGAAATACAAAGGATTGTAAGAAAAGTCTATGAACAACTATATGCCAACAAGTGGACAATGTGGGTGAAATATACAGATTCTTAGAAAAATACAATCTCCCAAAACTGAATCAGGAAGAATCAGAAAACCAATAACAACCGAGGAAATAGAAGCAGTAATGAAAAAAACCTCCCAGCAAACAAAAGCCTGGGTCCAGATGGCTTTGCAAAAGAGTTTTACCAAACATTCAAAGAAGAACTAACATCTATCTTCCTCAAACTATTCCAAAAAATGCAATTGGAAGGAACACTTCCAAGCTCTTTTTATGAGGCCAGCATCATCCTAATTCCAAAATCACATAAAAATACTACAAAGAAAGAGAATTACAGGCCAATATCCCTGATGAACATAGATGCTAGAATCCTCAACAAAATATTAGCTAATCAGATCCAGCAATATATTAAAAAGGTCATACACCATGACCAAGTGGGATTTATTCCAGGGTTGCAAGGCTGGTATGATATTTGCAAATCAATAAACATGATGCATCACATACATTGAAAGACAAAATCATATAATAGATGCAGAAAAAGCATTCAACAAAATCCAAAACCTACTTTTTATAAACACTCAGCAAAATGTTTTTATAAACACTCTCAGCAAAGTGGTAATAGAGGGAGCATATATCAACATGATAAAGGCCATATATGACAAACCTACAGTGAACTCAGTGGGCAAAAACTAAAACCATTTCCCCGAAGAACAGGAAAAAAGGCAGGGATGTCTGCTTTCACCACTCCTATTCAACATAGTACTGGAAGTCCTAGCCACAGCAATCAGACAAGAAGAAGAAATAAAAGGCATCCAAATTGGAAAAGAGGAAGTAAAAGTCTAATTATTCGCAGATGACATGATATTGTACATAGAAAACCCTAAAGACTCCATCAAAGAACTACTAGATTTAATAAATGAATTTGGCAATGTAGCAGGATACAAAATCATCCCCTCAAAATTGATGGCTTTTTTATACACCAGTAATGCAAGTGGTTTCTCAGAAAGAGAAACTAAAGCAATTCTATTTATCACTACAACAAAGAAATTAAAATACTTAGGAATAAACTTAACCAAGGAGGCAAAAAACCTGTATTTGGAAAACTACAGTATGTTGAAAAAAGAGAAGAAGATATAAACAAGTGGAAGACTATACCATGTTCATGGATTAGTAGAATCAACATCATTAAAATGTCCACACTACCTAGGGCAATCTACAGATTTAGCACAATCCCTATTAAAATACCAACAGCATATTTCACAGAGCTAAGACAAATACTCCAAAAATTTATATGGAGCCAAAACAGACCCCGAATAGCTGCACAATCTTGAGAAAGAAGAACAAAGTTGGAGAGATCACAATACCAGATTTCAAGTCATACTATAAAGCCACCATCATCAAAACAGCCTGGTACTGGCATAAGAACAGGCATACAGATCAATGGAACAGAATAGAGACCCCAGAAATCAACCTAAGCCATTGCGCTCAATTAGTATTTGACAAAGGAGGCAAGAGCATACAAGAGAGTCTCTTCAATAAATGGTGCTGGGAACATTGGACAGATACATGCAAAAAAAATGAAACCAGACCACCAACATATACCCTACATAAGAATAAACTCAAAAATGGATAAAGGACTTAAATGTAAGTTAGGAAACCAAAAAAAAATCCTAGAAGAAACCATAGGCAGCAAAATCTCAGACATCTCTCATAGCAGTATGTTTATAGATATGTCTCCTAGGGCAAAGGAAACTAAGTAGAACATAAACAAATGGGCCCACATCAAAATAAAAAGCTTCTGTACAGCAAAAGAAACCATTAACAAAATGAAAAGGGAGCTTGCTGTATGAGAGAACATATTTGGCAAAGATATCTGATAAAGGATTAATACCAAAAATATATAGGAACTCATAATTTATCAAAAGGAAAACAAACAATCCAATTAAAAAATGGGCAAGGGACCTAAATAGACTTTTCTCCAAAGGGGGCATTCAGATGGCCAAGAAACATGAAAAAATGCTCAAAGTCACTGATCATCAGAGAGATGCAAATCAAAATGACAATGAGGTACCATCTGACACCTGTCAGAATGGCTACCATCAACAAATCAAATAACAAGTGCTGATGAGGATGTGGAGAAAAGGGAACCCTAGTTCCCTGCTGGTGGGAATGAAGATTGGTGCCGCCATTATGGGAAACAGTATGGAGTTCCCTCAAATAAATATGGATCTGCCATTTGACCCAGTGATCCCACTTCTAGGAATATAGCCTAAGGAACCTAATACAATCAGAAAGAATTCATATGTTCATAGCAGCACAATTTACAATGGCTAAGATCTGGAAACAGACCAAGTGCCCATCAGTAGACGAGTGGATAAAAGGCTGTGGTACATTTACACCATGGAATACTATGCAGGGGTAAAAAAGGATCTCTTACCTTTTGAGACAGCATGGAGAGGTCTGGAGAGTGTCATGCTGAGTGAAATAAAATTGGTGTCGGCAAATTTAACATTCGCCAAAGCCAGGGACAGCCCTGCCCATCAACAGCTCGTGTCCCAAGAACAGTGACGAGCAGTCAGAAGGGGTAACCGGTGCTCTACATAGCCACTTGACCCTACAGTCCTGGTCTTGCTCGTGCAGCGGGGATGTCACTCTTGATGGCACACTTAAAATGGCACTTCATTTTACGAGAATTACGATTAAACTGAAAAGAAGTACGGATATCAGACCCCTCTGCAGGTGACATCCCTCCCACGCTGGGGTGCAAACGCCTCCCCCAGAGCACCCAGTGGCAGGTGCTGGGTAGTCTCCATTCTGTGGCTGCTTAGTGTGCTGTGACAAAGGGTCACAGCCTGCTCCCTTGCGTTACGTGTCACTAGGACACACATCTGATGTCCAGCTCAGTGGTGGTGGGCAGTGCCCGGTGGCCACAACTAGCTGCCACCCAGCAGCAGGTATCAGAAGGCCTGCCTTTTGGCCCAGGTGGTATGGGACTCAGGCTCACCAAGGCTGTGTACCCTGAGCCTCCGCTCCTGGCCTCCAGGGGCCCCTGAGGGCAGTGGCTGCCCTGCTCTGCTGCAGCCCTGTATCCTCTCCCCTGCCTGCAGAGTCGCCGGGCACATGGCATCGACCTGAAGGGAACAGTGGTGATCTTTGATGAAGCTCACAATGTGGTGAGTGCTGGTCAACTTTCCCACGCCCCCCCCACCCCCCCACCTCTTCCCCACAGAGAGCCCCTGTGGCCCTGAATGTCAAGACCAAGCAGACCTGTCACCTGTGCCCCCAGTCGGTCATGTGGCCTCTGCCAGGGCCTGTGTTCCCAGGAACAGTGGCCTTGCCCAGGCCTGGGGGCAGCTCCACAGCAGCTTCGTGTCCAGTGTGGGTGGCAGCCCTAAGCCCCACTCAGCTCAGGCATTTCTGCCCATGGACTAGATCTGACTTTGAGAGCAGACAGAAATCTAGATTTTAATGGGAAATTTTCCATTTATGAAGTGTTGGCTACTCGAAGTGGCTTCACACATTGGTCTGGGCTAGGCTGCTGGCCTGGCTAAGCTGCTGGCCTGGCTAAGCTGCTGGCCTGGCTAAACTGCTGGCCTGGCTAAGCTGCTGGCCTGGCTAAGCTGCTAGCCTGGCTAAGCTGCTGGCCTGGCTAAGCTGCTATCGTGGGATGTTTTGTGACCCAGCTTCAGAGCCTGTGGGTAGGGCTGGGATCCCCATTTTCCTTAGCTTTGCACCCCCAGGCCTTGCCTCCTGGAGCTCCCCAGGCCCAGCTCCTGCTTACTGTCACACTGCGTGCTTGGCCTCTCAGGAGAAGATGTGTGAGGAGTCCGTGTCCTTTGATCTGACGCCCCATGATGTGGCCTCTGGATTGGACATCATCGACCAGATTCTGGAGGAACAGAGTAGGGCAGCGCAGCAAGGGGAGCTCCGCCTGGAGTTCAGCGCAGATGCCAATTCAGGTGAGCTTATGGGCAGGATACCAAGGTCTGCTCCCAGAGGCCGTCTGCCCAGGTCCCGTGCACGTTGGCATCTGGGGACACTTCCAGAGACTTCCCAGGGTCTCACAGGCAGGGGGCTTCTGCCCAACCTTTCTGGCATTTTCTGAAGACCTTTTCATCCTTTCCCAGCCCATGTGCTGTGTAAAAGTGAAAACAAATGTATTAGCTGTGATTTTTGGTTAATCCTCACCCAAGGATATTTTTCTGTTGACTATTCGAGAGAGTGCAAGGAAAGGGGAGAGGGAGTGAGAGAAACATCGATCTGAGAGAGACACATGGAGTGGTTGCCTCCCACACGCGCCCCAATCAGGACTGGGGATTGGGCTTGCAACCAAGGTACGTGCCATTGACCGGAATCGAACCTGGGGATCTTAGGTCTGCAGGCCGATGCTCTGTCCACTGAACCAAACCAGCTAGGGCCATGCAGACATTTTTAATGACCTGCGAGCATGGTCCACATGTCACCTACTCCTAGGTTTGTTCCCAGGGTTTTCCCCAGGCAGCAGTAATCTTGGTTTATGGAGAAAGCTTTGATGTGGTAACGTGTCCACAAGTTCTTCGTGGCCTTTGCTAGTGACTAACAAGGACTCCAGGTTTGTTAGGCCAGCCTACTTTGTGGTGGTGTTTCCAGTAGTTGCTGCAGGCTTGTTAGCATTCATGCTTCATTGTCATGAATGTGATCAGGTGTTCTGTGTCCTCACATGGGTGTGGGGCACAGGTGGTGTGGACAGCCTCAGTGTCCTCGTACCGCTGATGACAGACGTGGACGGGCTGTGCAGGGAGCAGGCCAGGTGGCCCCTCTCCTCTCACCCACGCTGACTGCCCTCCTGGCACGTCCCGGCCTCCTCAACCCACAGATACACCTGCCTGGGGAGATGGAGAGTTTGTAAATGGCATTTGTTTGTTTAGTGCTGGAGTCCTCAATCTTTGTGGCTTCGGGACCCGTTACGTCACATCTGGCTAAAGGTGGTTTATGTAAGTTATGTCTCTGGATACTGTATGAGCAATGAAAATGGAAGCTTTTTTAAATTTTTTATTTAATTTTTAAACCTTGGTAAGAGACTCAAGACTGAGGCCTGAGGCTCAGACTTTTTTTTTTTAATTTCAGAGAGGAAGGGAAAGGGAGAGAGAGACAGAAACATCAATGATGAGAGAGAATTATTGATTATCCGCCTCCTGCATGCCTCACATTGGGGATCAAGCCCACAACCTGAATTGAACCGTGGCCTCCTGGTTCCTAAGTCGATCCTCAGTCACTGAGCCACACCGGTAGGCAGAACATGCTTTTTAACAATTAGAAGTGACAGTGTTTCGCAGGTTGGCTCATCTCTCTAGTGTCTGCGTGACGGAAGGAAGGTGCGCCTCACACTGTGCTATGGACGTGCCATGGCAGCCCCATCGAGCTGGGTCCCGGTCACGACCGCTGCTGTGACAGCACAGCCTGACTCTCCTGTGGTTCTCACAGGTGCCAATAGGCTGGCAAGGCTGCCTTCCTCCTGGGGCTCTGGGGAGACCCCGTTTCTGGCCTTTCCCAGTGTGGAGGAGTGCTGCATCCTTAGCCCTGTGCCCACAGCCCTCTGACCCCTGCCTCCCTCCTGCCTGAAGGACCAGCATGATCTCCCACTCAGCCCTTGAACGTCATCCCACCTGTAAAGTCCCGTTCGGCATGGAAGGTGACATGCTCACAGGTTCCGGAGATCAGGGTCTGGACGTGTTGGGGGTCATTATCTGCCTTCCACATGCAGCCTCTGGAAATTGCACTGTATGTGTATTTATGAAATAACAAGAGATAAAAGGCAAATAGGACAGTATGATTGTCACTTACCAGCATTCTCATCAGGAAAATAGCTTTGGCCTTGCAGTGTCCTGAATGCGCTCAGGCCTGCCCCAGCCATGCCTTGGGGCCCACCCTTCCTGCTTTCCTGTCTTGGTTTCCTACATCAGCCACAGGCAGCACCCGGACCGCGTGTGAGGAATGTGTGGGCTCCCCGGCACTTGTCCAGAAGCAGGCTACCTAGGCTGGCTTTAACCTGGTTAATTTTAAAATACAGTTTATTTCAACAGCCATGGGTCCTTTTAGGGTTTTATCCTTCAAGCTCAGTGATTCTGTTGTCTCCGTGTGGATCTTTCTGATCCGTGTTGTGCTTTCTGAGCACATCCCAAAGCTGTGTGTTTGGGATGTTTTCCTGCATCTGCGCTTCACCTGAGTCAGAGGTCCCCTCTGCAGCCCTCCTGTCTCTGGTTTCTTTGACTTCTTTTTCTTTGATTGAGTTCCAGGTGTGTGACAGGGAGGTACGACGTTTGTATCCACCTGCATTTTCTTTTTTTTAATCTTTATTGTTGAAAGTATTTCATATGTCTCCCCTTTTCCCCATTGACCCCCCATACCCCAGGTTTTCAGCACCCTATTTTCTGTGTCCATGGGCCATGCATATTTGCACACAAAATCCTTGGTTGATCACCTCCTACCCACCCGCCCTCCCCCACCTTCCCTCTGAGATTCCCCAGTCTGTTCCCTGCTTCCATGGCTCTGGATCCACTCTGTTCATCAGTTTATTTTGATTAGATTCCACATGAGTGAGATCATGTGATACTTGTCTTTCTCTGACTGGCTTATTTCACTCAGCATGACACCCTCCAGGTCCCTCCATGCTGTCTCAAAGGGTAAGACATTCTTATTTTTTACTGCTGCACAGTATTCCATGGTGTAAATGTACTATGGTTTTTTATCCACTCGTCTACTGATGGACACTTGGGCTGTTTCCAGACCTTGGCTGTTGTAAATTGTGCTGCTGTGAACACAGGGGTGCATACACCCTTTCTGATTGATGTTTCGGGTTCCTTAGGATATATTCCCATAAGTGGGATCGCTGAGTCAAATGGCAGATCCATATTTAATTTTTTGAGGAAACTCCATACTGTTTTCCATAATGGCTGCACCAGTCTGCATTCCCACCAGCAGTGCACGAGGGTTCCCTGCTCTCCACACCCTCTCTAGCTCATGTTATTTGTTGATGGCAGCCATTCTGACAGGTGTGAGGTGATGCCTCATTGTCTTTTAATTTGCATCTCCTTGATGATTAGTGACCTTGAGCACTTTTTTATATGTCTCTGGGACATCTGTGTGCCCACTTTGGAGACGTGCCTATTAGATCCTTTGCCTTCCTTCTGTTAGGCAGGCATCCTCAAAATACGGCCCGAGGGCCACATGCCGAGTCCTGCTTAAACACCACTGCTGCCTGTCCTGCTTAAAGTAAGATCTGTGCAGTGTGCATAGGAATTTGTTCATAGTTGTTGTTTTTTTTACTATAGTCCAGCCCTCCAACGGTCTGAGGGACAGTGAACTGGCCCCCTGTTTAAAAAGTTTGAGGACCCCTGTCCCTGTGTTAAGGTGTCTGAGTGCCTTATTCGGCCTGCGGTTTCTAAGGCCCTGACTGTGGCCTGTCTCTGCTCCTGTGCTCCTTCTCACTCAACCCTCATTTTCTTTTTCTTTTTTAATTTTTTTAAATCTTTATTGTTCAGATTATTACAGTTGTTCCTCTTTTTCCCCCCATAGCTCCCCTCTTCCCAGTTCCCACCCCAACCTCTGACCTTACCCCCCACCACTGTCTTCATCCATAGGTGTACGATTATTGTCCATTCTCTTCATGCACCCCCAACACCCTTAACCCCCAAAAATTGTCAGTCCACTCCCTTTCTATGCCTCTGATTCTATTCTATTCACCAGTTTATTCTGTTCATCAGATTTTTTATTCACTTGATTCTTAGATTCACTTGTTGATAGATATGTATTTGTTGTTCATAATTTTTACTTTCCTTTTTCTTCTTCCTCTCCTCAAAGGATACTTTTCAGCATTTCATATAATACTGGTTGGGTGGTGATGAACTCTTTGAGCTTTTTCTTGTCCGTGAAGCTCTTTGTCTGACCTTCAATTCTGAATGATAGCTTTGCTGGGTAAAGTAATTTTGGCTGTAGGTTCTTGCTATTCATCACTTTGAATATTTCTTGCCACTCCCTTCTGGCCTGCAGTTTCTGTTGAGAAATCAGTGACAGTCGTATGGGTGTCCCCTTGTAGGTAACTAACTGCTTTTCTCTTGCAGCTTTTAAGATTCTCTCCTTGTCTTTTGCTCTTGGCATTTTAATTATGATGTGTCTTGGTGTGGTCCTCCTTCGGTTCCTTTTGTTTGGGATTCTCTGTGCTTCCTGGACTTGGAAGTCTATTTCTTTCATCAGGTGGGGGAAGTTTTCTGTCATTATTTCTTCAAATAGGTTTTCAATATCTTGCTCTTTCTCTTCTTCTGGCACCCCTATAATTCTGATGTTGGTATGCTTGAAGTTGTCCCAGAGACTCCTTACACTATCTTCATACTTTTTGATTCTTTTTCTTTTCTTTTCTTTTTTCTTTTGGCTTTTCCAGCTGGGTGGGTTTTGCTTCTTCATATTTCATATCTTGGACTTGATTCTTGCAATCCTCTCGTCTGCTGTTGGATCTCTGCATATTATTCTTTATTTCAGTCAGTGTATGCTTAATTTCTAGTTGGTCCTTTTTCATATCCTTGAGGATCTCATTAGATTTATTGAGGGTCTCACTAAATTTATCGGCAGTCTCTAGAAAATTCTTGAAAAACCTAATAACCGTGGTTTTGAACTCTATATCCTGTCGTTTTCTTTCCTTCATTTCTGTCATTTGTGACCTGTTTCTTTGTCTCCACATTTTGGCTGCTTCCCTTTCTGAGTTAGGTGATCACTGAGAGGAATTAACCTCTAAGCCACTTTGTTATGAGAGTCAGCTGTGTCTACAGTGGGAGAATTTCTGTGCTGGAGACACCCTTATGGGGCAAGAGTTGTTTCAGTGGGGCTTTTGTGCTCACTGCATCTGCCCCGAGTGTGTTCCTTGTGGATCTGAGTATTATTTAGGATGGTCCCACTCTGGCCACTGGGTGAGGCTGACTCTTGTCTCTTTAAGGAGGTGTTGATTTAGCCTTTGCCTTAGGCTACTCAGCCTTTTATATGCAAAAGCCTCTGACTGGCAGCTTGAAAGGGCAGGGCCTCCTGGAGTCTGCAGGGCGGAGCAAATAGCTATGGCTGCTTCTCAGCCCTGCGCTAAGAGACACTGGGTCTCTGTGTCTTACGGTAATTGCTGCAAGCAATGCTGAGAGAAACCCGCTTTGGATTTCCTCCCAGTGCCAATCAGTCCCCCTTCTCCGGGTGTGCGTCTGGGTCCCCAGAAACTCGCCTGGAACTGGAGTTCAGAGCCGCCGGGAGCTTGTGGTTCCCTCCGGTTTGAAAAAGAACCGTGTCCTCCAGTGCCAGCCCTCTCCCCGAGCCCCGGGCCCTGTGCGTGCGCCTCCGTACCTCTGTACTTTGCTTCCACCACTCCTCTGAGTCTCAGTTTCTTTCTAATTGTAGAATTTTCACTCAGCCAGCCTTCCTGTGGGTGTGAGTGGTGTCCGTGTTTTCTCTTCATGGTTATTTTGAAATAGTTGTGCACGGCTGCATTTACGGTGTTTACCTATGCTGCATCTTGCTGTCCCAACCCTCATTTTCAAAGTAATTCTTTACTTTCTCCTCAGTCCATGCGAGTCTGTCACTTCCTCTCTGAGTGTCTAACCCTGAGTTGTGCTGCTTCATGTCTTATGTCTTGCTCTGAAGTGCCCACTTTTGTTTCATGTAACTTTTATTTTGAAATCGTGTCATATTTGCAGATAACTTGCTGGTAAAGAACCTCTTGCCCATCACCTGGACTCCCCCTTGCTAAGGTTTGCCCCCTTTGACGAGCCTCCCCTTCAAGTGGGCAGTGCAGGTGCAAGTACCTCAGGTGCCTCCTGAGACCAGGGTGCTCCTGTGGCCGCGGTGTGGTGACCTGTTCAGGAAAACAGCATGGATACTGCAGTCTTGTCTCATTGACAGACCGAAGGAGACTTTTTTGGCTGTCATTGTAGCCTGAAGCACGACTGGGCTAGCTGGTCTGTGGGGGAGCTGGGCCCCCGCCTGAGCCTGTGGCTCTGGTTGTAAGCTGGACAGTATTTCCCTGTCCTCCTGCTAAGCCTGGAGTTTGTGAAGAGAAAGTTGGTTACAATGGCACATGTCCTGCAGTCTGGTTTTGTCTGCTGTTCCTCACAACTCCCAGTTGTGAATTTCGGGCAGGGGGTCATCCAACAGGTCACACATCCAACATCTGTCTGTCCCACGGTGATATTGACTTTTTCCTGAGTTAAGTGGTGACAGCCAGGCCTTTTCCTGTGAAGTTACTGTTTTCCTGTTTATAATTCTTAAACGATTTGTGGCCTCCATTGACAGTTCTCCGTGGATGAAGGATCCTGCACCACCTGGTGCCTTCTATTCCCTGGCTGGACCACTCAGCGCGACTGCCTCCTGCACGTCCCCTACTGGGGATCAAACCCACAAGCCAGGCATGTGCCCTGGGGATCGAGCCATAGGTTGATGCTCAACCACTGAGCCACACCAGCTTTTTCACCACGGGACGAGGTGCTCACCAGGTGCTCCTGCCTGCGTGTTCTGTGTGCGGGGCTCCCTCCTCTGCCCCAGGAACTGCACTTCCTCTGGGCGCCCCTCCCGTGTTGAGGGAGAAAACCCGCTTCCATGTTCCTCAACATTTTACTCACTTGTTTGAGCTCGAATACCCAGTTGGTTGTTTCAGAATCGCTATGCCACTGGAAGAAACACACACCCATTCCTGGGCCGCGCTTCCCAGAGCGAAGCTGGAGGGTGCGGGAC
>PVJC01042037.1:0-15089 GCA_004026665.1 Murina feae
GTGGGTACAAGCCAGGCTGAGGGGCCCCTGAGTGCACAATATATTGTGCTCTGGGCTCCTAGTAGTACATGAATTCTGAAATTCATGGCTATTATACAGGTGAATTTAATCATCATATTTCCAATGATCTGCCTAATATTTTAACAAGTGGGAAAAACAGTAAATTTTTCACAAAACAGTATATCAAATGGCCATGGTTTAGTGATACTAAAAAGTAAAAGCAGCTATCATTACTTAATATTTTTGTTAAATGTTAATGCCCTGGCTCATTCATTTATTCACTTATTTAGTTATTTGATCAGTCATTTAATTATCATTGGGGACATTATAGGCACTATAGCTTAATAGCGTACAGAGATCAAAATCTAATGGGAATGGTAGATAATAAATACACATCTACTCTAATAAAAGAGTAATATGCAAATTAACCACCACTCCAAGACACCTAAGCCACACCCACCAGCCAAGCCATGCCTCCAGCCAATCACAATGGCTGTATGCAAATTAACCCAGCCAAGATAGAGGCCGACAGCCACAGAGCAAACAGGAGGCTTCTGTTGCAACTGCCTAGGCCAGCTGGGCCTCTGCTCACGGCAACAAAGTTTCAATTATAGAAGATAAATAAACCCCAGAAACCTGATTCCAGCCAGCCTTTGCTGGGACGTTGGGTCAAATGGGAGCTGTGGGCAGCCTGAAAATGGCCCTCAGCCCCTCACCCAGGCTAGACAGGCACGCCAGCAGGTAGACATCTCCTGAGGGGTCCCAGACTGCAAGAGGGCAGGCTGAGGGACCCCCCTGAGTGCACAAATTTTTGTGCATCAGGCCCCTAGTTAATATATAATTGAAATTGTGATAAGAAAAATAATGTGTTTTGATTATAGGTAATGTACTCTAGAGATTAGTGATCAGGCTTAGACATAATACAGAGATAAGAAGTATCATATTTGCTGCTCAATATTCTATTTCTTATCAAAAACTGTTGAAGAAGTTTTTATTATATCTATTTTACAGGTGTAAGCTCACCAAGTTATGACACTATAAAATGAATGTGTGATGTGGGAGAGCATTTTGAAGTGTATGCTTTGGCTGTGTGTACTGCTTACCCATTAGGGTCATTTCTGTCAGTGGAGTTTGTGAAATGCCAGGGCAGTCTGGAGTGATCCTTGGAGGTTGAAGTCCCCAGTTGTCCACAGTTAGTAGTGGCAGGCTCCAGTCAATCTTCCTTGCCATGTTTTATATATTTATTTAGGATTCTACACCTCTGAGAACTATTGACCTTAGGACATAGAGTATTTGGAGCAATGAATACATGAATGTGCTTTAGGATCTTTTACAAACATGAATTTGGGCAGCTGAGCTTTTGGAAAGATTGGGAGAATGAAGTTCAAGGTCATTGGTGCTGCCAAGCAAGTATGTGGGACATGGTGACTACTAGATAGGGCAGATTCATGTGCTTAGACAATCAATAGGGCAGCAGACAGAATCAAGGTCCCACAGGGGGGTAAAAAATTCCCAAACAGGAATTTAACGAAGATGTGCACCTGAATAGGTGCTCACATCTTACAGGCTTAGAAATGGGTCTCAGAGCATCTAGTACCAGGACTGTAATCTTTTTCTGAAAACTGCCCATCTGCTTTAACACAGAAGTTTGAACAGGTGATGAAGGTCCAGTCTTTTGCTCTGTATTACAGCATGATCATAGTGTATTTATATGAGTATTTTTTAATTTTCTACCATGATTATAAACAAAAAGAAAAGCAATCAATACTGTCTCTAATTGAGTCATGTATCTTCTTAAATCCTAGGGAAACAGAATAATTAATTGTAAAAGACTGTTGGTTGTAAACCACCTAAATGTGGTAGGATATTTTCCCATCTGGGGAGGTTTAGGATATGTGACTATGGATGACATGAGAGGAAGCTGCTGATACTCACTTTGGCCAGAACACTGACCCCTGTGGAGAAGGCTCCTCCATAGTAGAGGGCCATCCTGCTGCCACACTGAGGGCTGTCACAAGTAGTTAACCCCCCCCCCCCCACCAGCCCCACTGGACTGGCTTACAGGCAACTGAGACACCTTGTCTTGATGCTGAAATGGTTAATTAAATCCCTAGGGCTGTGATGGAGGAAGGGTGAGGGGGGATGTGGGAAGGAGAAACCCTCTAAGCCTTCTTGCTAGTCAAGGGGAGGGAGGGGCCAATGGGATTTAGACTATAATTGGTCTTGAGAACTTTTATTGATATAGCCTATAAGGCAATTTGAGGTTAGCTGGTAGAATTACTGTGTCACAGTGATTTTGGACTTAGAGAAGTTGAAAAGGGAGCAGATTCCATCCCAGGTCACCTTTAAGGAGACATTATAAATCTTTAAGTACAAGTTACTTTTTTTCTCACTAGGAGGCTGGTGAAGATTGCTAAGGTGACTCCCATTTATAAGGAACTGGTGTAAAAGATCCTGGCAGCTATTGTTTCTGGTAATCAGTTTCTTCTCTACTATCTTGAAATGACTTTCAAGGTGGTTCATACACAGGCTTACAGTTATTTTATGGCTTGCAGTTTAATAGTGTCTCCCCCGTCTAAATTTTGTTCAAGCTATTTTACCTCACCAACAGGGCTTAATTTATGGGCTCTATTAGACACGGATACCCAGTTGGAGAAAGCACTGAAGTGGGGTTTCTTTACTGCATAAAGTATACCTGGATTTTTAAGCTCAAATCTGTTACTTTGCATTTGTCAAGAGCCAATTCTCTATTTTTTAAAGAAGAAATGGCATGTGTTTTATTCTAGTACTGAACCTAGTACACGGTATGTAGTAGTCATCCAATGAACATTTGTTTATTGACAGTTCATTTTAAAATGTATTGGTTGCTTCCTCTGACCGAACATGTCTTACACATAAAGTCAGTGCCCATACTTCTTTGGATGAATGAATGACTACTCAAAGTCATTATTACCTATGGAGGAAATACCTATCCACAAGTAATGGTAGAACTGAGTGGAATAAAATGAGTGTGTGATGGTTAAAAACAAAGCTTAGTTAAAATGCTGAGGAGGGAAGTGTCAATTACATCTTAAAATAGCAATGATAAACCTCACAGGGAGACTTATCTCTGTGTCCCTATAAAGTATGTTACCAACTTTAGGGTGCTGTGCTCCAACGTCAATGCCATCAGTCACCTCTCTGTGACACTAGGGCTAAAGGAAATGGTTAATGTTGGAACTGTCCATGTTTAGTTCCAACATCATAAAAGGTTGGAAAGATTTTGTTTTTGTTTTCAAGACAGAGCTCCTGAGTCTTGAGTCCTAGCTTCCGCTGAGCTGACCCAGGTGCTCATAGCAGGAGTAGCTTTCTCCACTAAATAGTGCAGAACAATTCAAATGGTTAGAAAAGGAAAGCGAGGGTGATGGAAAGAGAGGAGGAGGAAGTAAGAAAGGCAGAGGGAGAGAAATCCCTCTTCATGGTGTTCTCTAAATGGAAACCAATGACGAAGTGTTATGCAGAATTTGAAAAACTGATACAAATGAAGGTTATATGAAAGCAGGGTCAATTACTTCCGTTCAAATGTTAAATGAAGTAAAGCCAGATTCTAAAAATATGCATGAGAAACAACAACTTTGGTAAAAATACATATAAGAAACTGTGTAGTAAGATGTGGGAGAAAAAACATAAAATCATTAATAACAATTAATGCTTTGGGATGGAAAGATGGTTATTTTAAAAAACACACACATTTCAACAATGATATTTTAACTATGAAAATCAATTTTATTTATTTAAAATGGAGTTGACATTTGGAGAGAAGCCTTACGGGAAAATGGATCCCCTTCAAGATTGCACCAAGGAGGCAGGGGAAGTGTTTCCTTAGCATTATACATCTTGTCATAGATTTTGGAGAAATGCTTTAGTTCCTAATCATACTGTCCTTCTGTTTCCGTTTGCTGTTTCCTGAGAATGTTCTGAAAAAGCTCTAGTCTTAGCTGGTTCAAGGTCACACAGTTCAGCCCTGGATCAGTGTCTCATGTAGGCAAGTTAAGGAGAGCACAGAGCTGGCAGCCCCACGTCTCTGAGGGACAGGACGAGCTCAGTCAGTGCCGTGTCTGGCTGGTGGGAAATGCAGAGAGGGGAGCTAGGAATGAATGTCTCCAGCTAAGGCATCCACTGTCATCGGAGATGCTCAGGGAGACAAGCCTACCTAAGGTCAGCCAGTACCACTTTTTAGTTAATGAAAGGATGCTGTGTTAGGATGTTGTATCACCACTTGCCAAGACATGGCTGACTCTGCATTAGGATAAAATAAGCATAATGGCACCTGATTTGGTTTTCTAATATGTCCTCCAGAAGAACAGACCAGCAGTTAAAACTCCTCGTTGATAAGTTCAACTTGCAACTCATCGTAGGTTATTTGAATAATAATGATGATGAGGGCCAGACTAAGTTCTTATGATAGAAATGGTATATTTTATAGTATTTTACCTTTGGGCTTTCAGATCTAAATTAGGCCTTTTGTGTTACTTATTTCTTGTGAAACAGATTCAAAGTTCCTCCTTTGAGCAAAACTTTGACCCTTATTTGGGATAAAAAAATAAATTCCTGATTTTGCTCTTCCTGTCTTCATACCAGCGGCACATTGTGCTTTCCACTGAGACAGGAAGTGGCTTGGTGGCTTTACCATGGGTAGGGTGACCATCATGCCCCTTTTAGGAACCCTCCAACCTAGAAGAGTTCAGGCCTAACTTTTCCTCACCCTCCTCATTGTGTTCCCGACCCCTCGCTTCACATTGGATTTGTTTGTTGTGTGGTCTTCAGCTATGATGCCATGGTGTGTCTCTGTGGTTTGAGCTCCTGCCCGCCTTGCTAGAGAGGACTATGGAGAGAAGTCAGCACGGTTTCATTTCTGAGGCAACTGGCATCTTGAATTCTGCCTTAAGTCACCTTAACCCAATTTAAAGCCTTTTTGTCCTCAGAGCTTTTACAGATCAGTAGCATATGTCTTGCCTAGCCATCACATCTAATAAGAGCAGACAGTCTTGTCTCTCTGATGGCTTCTGTGTAATCATCCTACACCCATGTGTCATCTAACACAGAGCCTTTTATCAGGTTAGGAAAGTGAAATCATGAGTCTAAAGATAGAGGACAGTCTTGGTGGAGTTACAGCCATACCAGAGTTACACTTTCTTCAAAAAGGGACTATACACACCCACCTGGCATGGCTCAGTGATTGAGTGTTGACCTATGAACCAGGGGGTCATGGTTTGATTCAGGGTCAGGGCATATATCTGGGTTGTGGACTTGATCCCCAGAGGGGGTATGCAGGAGGCAGCTGATCAATGATTTTCTCTCATCATTGATGTTTCTATTTTCCTTCCTCTCTAAAATCAATAAAAATATTAAAAAATTAAAATTAAAAAAAGGATTGCACAGAAACTGCCTAGCTGGCTAGAGCAATATGGGATGTGTTGCTGACTCCTCTAGAGGCAGTGTCTGACCACTGGGCCATTTGGCACCAGTGGGCCATCTGGCACTGACACAACGTTTTAGCCACCCATTAGCACCTTTCCTGTGCTTGCTGCTATTGCCTTAGACTCAGGAGTATCATATCAGCACACTTTGTTTTATTGCATTGGCCTCCTTTGGTCCAGATGCCACAGTGCCATATTAATCCTCCTGAAAGAGGACTTTCAAGTGTTAAAAGCATACCATGTTAGGGATGTTGTATCACCTCTTGCCAACTAAAAGTTAAAACTTCTCATTAATAAGTTCACTTAACCTCATAATACATAGTGGATTGTTTGAAGAGTGATGATGATGATGATGGAGGGACTGATAAGGTTATAATAAGCTAAGCATTTTACATATAACTCTGCCTCCAATTCCCTTCAGAGGTTTATAAGGAGGAAATTGTTTTCCCTTCCTTACAGATGACAAAACTGGGGCTAGTAAGGCAGGAGACAGGTGGTGTAATTGTAGACCCTCACGTATGAGTTGGTGCTGTATCAGAGGAGCATATTGAAAACAAGTGATGTGCAATGAAGAATTTGTCACACAGATTAGATCTTTCTCAGTCATGTGAGCTGGGAGACTGAGGAAGGCTGTTGCCTCTGCATGTCTCATAGTGGATTGAAGTTGCTATGGTTAAGTAAAGGGAATTTATTATGAGGATATGGAGGTATCTTGGATATGGAACTCTGGGCCCCAAACTGCGCCTGGAATCAGCAGTTGGCAAGTCATCAGGAGCCAAGGTGGATGGTCTGTTCTCTGTTTGCCTGCCTATTTCTGTTTCTGTTTTTCTCTCCCTTTGTCCCTCCCTCTTTTTCCATTTCTCTCTCTTTCACTAGGACTATGTCTCTATTTCTCTTTGAGCATATGCTGCACATTCTCTTCCCAGGTTGACTTTTTTCACTTCTTGTGCACATGGTGGAATACAATCATTTTTATAGCTTCCAAATGCATGGATCTTATATCACGACCCACAGAGAGTAACTTAGTTCCAGAGAGACTCTTAGTTCCAGATTCTAGGGATACAGAATCTCATTGACCCAGCTTGGATCATGTATCCAATCCACTGCAATCAGAGAGTACAATGAAGACAAGGGGGGTTGTGGGTGGACAGCCACCTTCAAAAGTATGTTACAACCAGGATCATTCTAGCACCACAAGGTAGGGCAAAAGTAGGTTTACAGTTGTTCATATGGAAAACAATACAATCTACTCTAATAAAAGAGTAATATGCAAATTAACCGCCACCCCAAGACACCCAAGCCACGCCCACCAGCCAAGCCACGCTCACCAGCCAATCAGAGCGGCTATATGCAAATTAACCCACCAAATATGGCAGTTAATTTGCATACATAGGAGAGTGAAGACTTAAGACAGCGTAGAAGGAAGCCAGGTGCTGCAAAAGGGAGCCAAACGGTGGAGAAGGGAACAGAGCCAAGGCAGTGGAGATGGTGAAGAAGGGAGGGAGAAGGGGGGGAGCCTAGGCGGCAGAGATGGGAGGAAGCCAAGGAGGCAGAGATGGAAGGGAGCAGAGGTGGGCTTCACTCCCTTCTCTGCTTTGCTCTGGCTCAGGAATCCCTATTCTTGCAGGAATCTTCCTTCAACGGGTTACTAGTAATTAATAAATATCAATACAAGAATAAACTCTATGTTTCACATACTCACAACTGCAACCCTGCTTTTGCTCTATCCAGGTAAAGGATGAGTTGCAGGAAGTTTCGATAATGGAAAGAGAGAGGACAATTAGGACACTACTACATGGGCTCGTTTCTGTGGTTTGGGTCCTGCAGTAGTAGTGGAGGTGGTTGGATTTTGCCTATTTCTGAAAGTTGACTTGACAGGCTTTGCTACTTGCTCCTGGAGGAAAGAATCTCTAGAACTGACCAGGCAAGGGAGTTGATATTTTCCTTTTTAAATCAATTTATTCATTTCCAAGTAGATGTGAAAATTACTTCTGAAGGGTTACATGCTATCTGAACTTTCATGATTTCAAGATAATTGTAGAATCTCTATAGAGATACAACCCATCTTCTGCTTCCTGAACTCATGAAAAGAAAACTAAAGATCAGAGTGATCAAGGGATTATGAAATCTCTCTTTCAAATACAGTTATATTTTTAACCATAATCCCTCACCCAAACTGTATAGATTCTTTTGAAAGTATTTAGAAATTAAACTAATTAATCAGACCTCCACTTGACAGATGGGGTTAATCTTCAGTTTTTCAAGTGAATTGGGATTAAGCTAAATTATTCTCAATCTTAAAATAACTACTTTCCCACCCCAAAAGAACAGACATTTACGCTAACAGTCTTTCGTTCTGATTCCGCAGATGCTGCAGCTTGAGCATACCGTGGTGAATACCAAGCCTTTACCACCTGCGTACGAGGATCTGAGACCACATGCCTGCTCCACGTTGGATATTTATTGGCTTCAGTAACCCTTTCACATAACCTTCTCTCAACTGTAGAGTAGTTTGAGATTTGTCTGTTGGTACAAAAGTCATTACTCTATGGGAGAGAATGGGTGATGATTTGCTTCTATTCTAGAATATTGTACTTTTCTTTGTCATCTAGGGGTTTTCTAAGCCACTAACTTCTCTCCTTAATGTATTGTAATACATTTTTTTGTTATTTTGTTGTTTTCATTTTTATAATTGCATCATCTTATGTGAACTTAAAGTCATTTACAAACCGAGATAGATTCTCCTTAGGCTCCAGCACATTTAACTTTTAGTGCTGAAATACCTTTATGCTGTTCTTATTTTATTGCACCTATTAATATTTATGTGTAGTTAAATTCCCTTATAATATTTTCCAGAAGACCAATCTTTAATATTGTAGGCAGAACAATGTGAGATGTATAATATAGTGGATGTTGGGGCAATTTACAATAGTAGCCTGCAGGTAAGGCACTTCTTAGCATAATACATCAGAAAAAAAAAACACCTCTTGAAGTAGCCACTATAGCCAAGAAACCATTTTTGGGGGAAAAAAAGGTTATAAGCTTTAAAGGGAAGAGTGGAATGTAATTAATAGATTTAAGGGCCAAAATGGAATACATTTGACTTGATATTTATGGACTTCTTTTCTGTTTTTTAATCCTCACTCGAGGAAATTTTTCTATTGATTTTTTTTTTTAAAGAGAGAATGAAAGGGATGTGGAGATATAGAGAGAGAAACATCAATGTGAGAGAGACACATTGACTGCTTGCCTCCTACAGGCACCCCAACCAGGGCTGGGGATTGAGCCTGCAACCAAGGTACATGTCCTTGGCTGGAATTGAACCGAAGACCCTCAGTCCTCAGACCAATGCTCTAATCGCTGACCAAAACCTACTAGGACTGGACTTATTTTCATCAGATGTTAAAAGTTTTTATATATAATCAAAGGCGTATGAGTAGATACATTCTAGTTATTTGATTTCTTGCTCCTCCTTCATAAATGTTGAACATGAGTCATAGACATATAAAGTAGCTTGCCCAAAGTTGTTTATCAGTGAGTCAGAATAGGAAGCAATGTAAATAGCGAACTGTTTATGTCCTAATCTTTAGTTTTGCCATTATGTATTTGCACCACTTCAGGCAAGTACCTTGTGTGAACTTGGCCCATTCTACATACTCAGTGGACACTTGTTGATGGATTGAAATACCAAGCCTCAGTTTTCCCATCTCTAAAATTGCCATAATAAGTTCTATTCAGATAATGGGGAAAGTTTATGATTTATGTGAAGGTACTTGAAAAAGTTTAATAATATGTAACAAATTCATTTTAGGGATTTAGAATTCTGATTCTTGAGTTCACTTGCCATATTATTTCAAAACAGAATGTAAAACAAGAGATGAGGTGTCCACTTGTGGTTAGTCAATATATGGTTGTAAAAGAAGAATGCGTAAACCATCGTAAAAGCCATGGAAAGGGAAGACAGGTCCTGCAGAAAGCGCTGACCTTGGGAAGAGCATAGGGGAAATGAACATGGCTGAACAAAGGTGAGGGCACTGCACTTTTGTGCGAGGTGAGGTGGGTGGGACCCATCCCCTCTTTGCCTGAGTGTTGTGGCACCCTGCTTCTATTTCTGCCTTTAACCCACACTCTTTCCTAAGGCAAGCCATCATATATGCCAGTGAGCTGTGGCTTTACTGGTTGGTTGGCCTGCTACCTTCATGTTTCACTGCTAGCATATGGTCTGTGGTGAGAGAACCTTCCATTATTTGCACAGCTGTTGAGTAATATGCTAAAACATTACATGCACAGTTATGTTCAATTATATAAAATCAATCTATTTTTCCTAATGCTTATTCTCTAGGGTTCGTGCATCTTTCATAACAAGAAGTTTAGTACAGAGTAGCAGATGGTACAACACAATGTATGTCAGTTAATAAATTTAAATGTCATGGCACGCTACATTTTTTTCGCATATATAATCTATATATTTTAGTCAAAGGCCTCAGATCACTTTTGAAGTAGAGGAACAGCTGCACTGAACTCCCTGTGTCATATCCTTCTTTGGCGTGATGATGGCACGTTGGGCTGGAGAGCAAGCGTCATTGGCTGCATCTCCTCTTTTGTGCTTCAGCCTGTCCCTCAGTCCGAAGGACACCACCTGTCGGAGACCTCTCTGGGGGTCTCTCTGTCCTTTCTGTCTTACTGCTTTTCCAGTTCTCCGTTCTTGCCATGACAGTGCAGCTGCTGCCACAGCTGCCCAGTTCCCCTGGCCCGGCCGGGCTGGTGGTGGCTGCTGCATCGTGCTGATCCAACAAACCTTAGGGATGCCCCAGTAGCCCTGCAAGGCTAACCTTCACCCTGCCCATTTGGGAATGTTCTTCCCGTTCTCTCGGCTCAGGCTTTGCTAGGGGAGGTAGGTGCGTTTGTGGTTGATATGGGACAGATATAGATGGGCCCTCTGTCACCGAGAGGTCCTGAGCACCTTTCACCAGTCCTTCCCTCCTGCCTTCCTGAATGTCAGGAAGCATGTCTCACTTCCAGGCGGCCTTTCTGGGAACTTGGTGTCCTTTTAAGGCTATCTGTTTGAAACTGTCTGGCCAAGGGGACTCAGCCTTCATTTCTTGGATGCTGGGGTTCTTGTTATGGCATCAAGAAGGGTCCAGGAGCCCTAACCGGTTTGGCTTAGTGGATAGAGCATCGGCCTGTGGACTGAAGGGTCCCAGGTTCGATTCCAATGAAGGGCATATACCTTGGTTGTGGGCACATCCCCAGTAAGGGGCATGTAGGAGGCAGCTGATTGATGCTTCTCTCTCATCGATGTTTCTAACTCTCTATCCCTCTCCCTTCTTCTCTGTAAAAAAATCAATAAAATATATTAAAAAAAAGAAGGTTCAGGAATCTGGAGGAGGCTGTGCATAGATTAAATAGGAGTCCAGACATGAAATATAATTTTTAAAGGCATTGGGGCTCAGAGGAGCTTTGCTTAAAGGAAACTGAGGTCTAAGTTCTAAGTTCTCCTCGTCTCAGGACCCCATGTTTTTTATTAACACAAATTGTCCTGAGGTGAGACAGAGATACACACATCAAAGGGTCAGGGTTTTTGTACAGAGTTCGATGTCAGGATGGGGGGATTAGCCTACAGCTATTCAGGTGTTTGCCAGTATGAGGCAATAGCATGTAGATTAAGACGCCCTGAGCTGTCTGGCAGTCAAGCAATCATCCCTTTTCAGGTTTGGGGAAATGCCATCAGCCATTCCCAGATTCAGCCCTGCTGTCATGCTGGAATTAGTTTCTGGCACTTTGAGACTAGGGTTCACTTTTTACTTGGATCTTACACTTCCATGAGAGCATCATGCTTTTGGAATCATTCTGCTTTCTGCCTTCAGACTTGACAAATCCCTGTCCATCTCTGATTTCATGGGCTGTGGGTCTCCCAAGCTCATGTTGCCTTTGAAGTACACCAGAGATGCTCAGACTGTGATCAATACCACCCTGTACCCCTGCTGTGTGGGCAGGCAGCCTGCCTTGGAAATCTCTCACTCTTCTCTTTCCATTGCTAGGGTCCTCCCCTGAGGAACTCCACTGTGGGAGCTCCGTATATGAAGTGTACCCACTCCCTCTCTTATAAACTACAAATTTGCTCTGTTTTATGAATCATAAAAGTTCCATGCAGAGTCAGGAAAATGAAATGATTAGGAGCTAAGAGGGACATGTTGGTTTTGTACTTTGTTCAAGTTTTCCTCCTTCTGAGTATCAGTTCCTTCCTTTGTAAAAAGGGGATCATAAGTTTTACCTCAGAGAAATATTGTGGAAATTAAGTGAGATAAGTAACTTAAAGACCTTACCATGGTGCCTGACACAGGGGTAAACACAAAATAAATAGTAGCCTGTGCTGACACATATAAATGAAAAATGATAGTAGCCATGCCCAGGAGGCAGGGGCCTCAGTGGTCGAGGTTCCACC
Organism: Murina feae; assembly: GCA_004026665.1. Lineage (NCBI taxonomy): Eukaryota > Metazoa > Chordata > Mammalia > Chiroptera > Vespertilionidae > Murina > Murina feae. Next base: position 11,905 of record PVJC01042037.1, read on the forward strand.
TATGAACCAGGAGGTCACGGTTTGATTCCTGGTCAGGGCACATGCCCACATTGAGGACTTGCTCCCCAGTGTGGGGTGTACAGGAGGTAGCCAATCAGTTATTCTCCCTCATCATTGATTCTCTATCATCACTTATGTTTCTATCTCACCCTCCCTCTCCTTTCCTCTCCGAAGTCAATAAAAATATATTTAAAAAAATAATAGTAGCCACTATTACAATGGGGTGAAGTAATTGTCAATTAGAGTTTGTTTACTCACTACTCAATATATTAAGCTGATGGTAAATAGCTAATACTTACTGAGTGTGCATGTGTGGCTCCTACTCGTGTGATGCGTGCATTCTTCTGTGGTGTCTGTGTCCCAGGATGTCAGTAGAGTTGACTTGTACAAGAGCCCAGCAGTGTGGGGTGGGGAGAAGCACCGATCCCACATTCAGAGGTGGCTCTGCACTTACTCCTGAGTGATTTTAACAACTCATTTATCCTCTCATATTTTGGTTTTCTTATTTGCTGCTAATTAAAACAACACCTCCCTTCAGTGAAATGCTTTTGTTTCTCCATTTATCCTTCTTTACTTTCTTATTTCCAAATTTTGGAAATTCCTAAAATAGTGCTGCAAGTTTTTAGACTTTAAGTGGAAATTCCATAGACTTTCAATGAAAGGGATCAATGTTTGTAACAACCAGGGGACTGTACCTTATACTCAGGGCAGAGAGCTGACCTTGATCTCATGACCCTGTCCAGTGAGTAGTGATTGAGGATGAAATGCTGCAGGAGATAGTACATGCCTGATGGGGTTGGGTCCTTACTAAGCCTGCACTTGTGTCCTCTTACACTGCCCCCAGGTCCTAGCACCTGCATTTATCCATACCATGTGCTTTATCCACACACTGGTCAAATATTACTGAATGGGTTGTAAAAGGAAACTAAGATAACTTTTGTGTTCTTTACTTTTCCTTTCTTTTTAAATCAGCCTAGGTAGCTGAAGTCTCAAGCAATGATTTTCGATCTTTTTTATCTCATGGCATACTTAAACCAATTACTAAAATTCTGTGGCACACCAGAAAAACATATTTTATGTTTTGCTGATTAAAAAAAAATCATGCCAGACAGCTATTGTTGTGTTGGCTGTTGTCATTTTTTATTTGAGAATCTAAGGAAAACGAGGTCAGCACCTCTGACTAGATAGTCAGGCATTACAACACACAGGTTGAGCATTGCTGATCTTGAGGACTGGAGGTTAGGTGCTGAGTTCATGAAATGGAATCATCCAGAAGTATACTTTGACTCTTGCCTCATCATGACTATTGCCTAAGCATTGACTTGAGGTTGGGTCTGCCATACTGCCACGCTTTTGATTTTGTGAGCGTCCATCAAGTGGGATATTATGGTAGAACTAGAGGCCCGGCACATGAGCAGGCCATCTTCCTTGGCTGCCTGCAGCTGGCCCCACCCCCACTGCCTCCCACCCAGGTTCCCAGTTTGCCTACATGTTAAAACGGTGAAACATGGTGATGGGAGAGGCATTTGGACTTGAAGGAGCTAGAGAAGCCAAAAAGAGAAAGGTTCCATATTAGGACATCAGGGCCCTGGGGAGTATGGAGTTGACAAGACAGATAGAAAAGGAAGATGGGTCTGGACCAAGGAGGATCTGCTAGTGCTAGTGGGAGGTAAGCACAGCAGATGGTGAGTCAGGACCAAATGGTGCAGACCCAGGAAGTCTGCCCTTGGTGCCAGCCAATCATCTTCTCTGTGGCAGGAGCAGCCACCCGGAGCTCCCTTCCTGATGTTGGGTTGTGGAGGGAGAGTCAAGCCATGACTCTGCTCCCCCTGCACCCCCCCATCCTGCCCCGTGTAATGTTAGAAGGGCCTGGTCTGGAACCAGTAAGGGTGGAGGGAGTTGAGGGAAATTGGTGACACTGCCTTGTTACAGAGTGTGAGTTTGGATTTTGGGTTACTGATTTGGAGAAAGATTTCTGTAAGTTCGTTGCAAGAGTCCACACACAGTCATACCCTTCGCTCTGTGCTTATAAATTGCAGTGATAGGGGCCAAGTGTACCACCTGATTGGGAAGGGATAGGACAAAATATTTTAAAAGCCAAAAAGATTTATGCTTTGATGCAGGGATTTGCCTACTGGGAATTGCTCTTAAAAAGAAATAATCCAAGAAAGGGACAAAGCTTTATGCACCATGATATTTATGGCAGCATTGTCAGTTTTGGAGAAAATCTGAAAATTGCCAAGTCCAATATTAGAAAAGCATGAAATAAGTTAAGCTCATCAAATCAACGGACTGTTCTTTAACCATTAGGCGATTGAAGACTTTGTAGCAATAGTGGAAAGCTTTTGTAGCATAAAATGAAAGAAAACTTACAAATATTGCATCAAAGTTACATCCAACTGAGTGTCATTTATTTCCATGTATAGTCAAGGATTAGAAAAATGAAAACAAGCTTTGTGAGAGTGATGGAAATGCAGGTGATTTTCTTTATCTTTTTAATGCTCTTTGCTATAGTGGCTGTGCAATTAGAGGAGATTTTTCTGACAATGCCTGGGAGGAAGTGAGGATTGGCTATGTGAATAAAGGCTTTAGTGGTTTTTATTTTCTGATCAGGGCAACCTCATTCTCTTCAGTAACTCTTTGTTCTTTTGCCGGAGGTTGGGGTCAGTTACTGGCAGAATTCCAGAGTTAAAAACAAAATCTCTTGGAAAGCCAAGGCAACATTTGTGTTTAGATATAGTTGGAGAAGAAAGATACTGAATGTGGCTCAAGGAGCAATTTTCAGTAGGAAAAATTGCTGCTGTTCTCGGGGATGCCGGTGTGAACAGCAGTTCTGCTGGGTGTCACTTCATCCGGGGACAGTGTCCTGCGTGAGGTTGGAGGCTTTGACTTTCAGTGTCCTTGAGACGGAATGCTACCATTAGTTGACAGAAGTGGAGATTCTTCTAGAGATTTTGCAAACCTTGTTATCCCAGTTAGTGGAGGGTCACAGTCAGAAATATCGCTGAACTAAAAGAATACACCAGCTCAGGGACAACGCTAGACTGTAAGGACCCTGTTTAAGAAAGACCAGTTCCCACTCCAACCAGAAAGTGTTGTCAAAAGTGGAAGCAACTGGAAAGAGATGGGGTGAGAGAAGCTTCTCTGGAAGGCAGTGCTGACCATGTTCACTCACAGGCGTGAGC
>PVJC01042038.1:0-15112 GCA_004026665.1 Murina feae
CTGACGCTCTCGCTCTCCAGCTCCACGTCCTCGCAGCTGGTGTACTCCGGCGTGGACACGCCCTCCTCCTCCGAGCTGCTCACCGACATCTGCCGCCTCTTGCCGCCCCTCTTGGGCCGGTGCGGCTTGGGCGGGGACGGCCGCACCGACTCGGACTGGTCGGAGCTCAGCGAGTCGTTGCGCAGCATGGTCTCCACCTTCTCGCGCTTGGCCTTGCGGACGAGCACGGCCGAGCTGGGGTCCAGGCGGCTCTGCTTCCTGAGGGGCTCCGGGGCTTGGGGCTCCGGGGCGGGCGCGGGGGCCGGCCCATGCCGGGGCGCCGGCGGGCTGGGGTTCGGGAGCGGCTGGGCGCCCGGCGGCGCCCGGGCTTCCGCAGTCCTCTCGGCCGGCGCGGGCCTGGGGGCGGCGGGGGCGCGCTTGCCCGCCTTGCCGTCGGGGGGCGCGGCGCCCGCCTCGGTGCGCGGGAGCGCCACGTCGCTGTGGCGCCGCTCGTGCCGGGCGCGGGACACGCGGGCGTGCATGCGCATCTGCTGCTCCTCGGGCGGCGCCTGCACCGGGTAGCGCGCCAGGTTCGGGTCGCTGCGGTACCTGGTCTGGTACTCCTCGCTCCTCTGCTTCTCGGCCGCCGCCGCCGCCGGGCCGTCCTCCCGCTTTCCCGGCAGGTCGGAGTAGTCCTGGGACCGCCCTTTCTCCAGCCGCCGGCTCTCCCGCCTTTCTCTCCGCTCCCGCTCCTCCGGGGCCCCCGCGCCCGGTGGCACCGAGGTCTTTGGCACGCGTTTCCGCTCGCTCTTCGGCGCCCCTTTGCCATTCTGTTCGGAGAGCCCTGGCGTCTTCTTCCTGTGACATACAAAGGGACGTCAGGAAGGAGAGCAATGTGTGAAGCTTACAGTGAACACCAGACCTTCGCATTCCAGTTTTAAAGTCTTTCAAATCATTACTTATTACTCGATGTCTAATTAAAAGCAACATGATAAAGAACCATCTTAAACCTGTATATCTGACTAGCTTTCTACTAGTAAATAAGGCTCATTTACATCACAATATGCTCAGGGACTTTAGAAATTATTTGCACATTTCAAATTCTCTGTAACTTAACTAGATCAATAAATGCCATCAATACATTAATTCAGTAAATGAGTAAGTTGTATGCCAACCACTGCTTATGAATCAAGACAAAATATTTTAGATGAAACTAATACAGGTAATAATATAGAAGCAAAAGAATATAAACCAATTCAAAACTATATACTTGATATATATTTGGACAATGGGTAGTAACAATCTTTTACTAAAACTGAAACATTTAAAGAATGGACATACAAGTATGTCCATTTCAGAAATCAAATCTAATAGCATTTCTTCAATAGTAGAACGAAAGTAATTTTATTTTTATTTATTTTTTATTTTCAAAAAATGTTTTTATTGATTTCAGGGAGAAAGAGAAAGGGGGAGAGAGAGAGAAACACCAATGATGAGAGAAGTACCATTGAATGACTACCTACTACAACCCCTTGCTAAGCAGATGAATGGATTAGAAAACTGTGGTATATCTACACAATGGAATACTATGCTGCTGTAAAAAAGAAGGAATTCTTACCATTTGCATCAGCATGGATGGAACTGGAGAGCATTATGCTAAGTGAATAAGCCAATCAATAAAAGAAAACTACCACATGACCTCACTTATATATGGATAATAAAGACGATTACAAAATGATAAACATAAACAAATACAGAGACAGAACATCTTTGAACAGACTGTCATCCTACAGCTGGAAGGCTGGGGAGGGTTGGGGGGGAATGAAGAGATCAACTGAAAGACTTGCATGCATGCATGCATGCATAGGAGCATAATCAATGGACACAAGAAACTGGGGGGTAGGGGAGGAGGGGGGAAGGGCAAGGGGAAAAATGGAGATCTATCTATCATTTGTTGTAATACTTATCTATCATTTGTTGTAATACTTTAAGCAATAAAAAAAAACAACAACAAAAAAAAAACCCACAATGAGCCCAGCCGCTATGGCTCAGTGATTGAGCATTAATCCAGGAACCAGATCATGGTTCTATTCCTGGTTGGGGCACTTGATGGGTTTGGGCTTTACCCTTAGAACGAAAGTAATTTTAATGAGATCATGTGCACCCAAACACCTTTTTAAGAAGGTGGTTAGGAAAAGAATGGCTGACCCTTAATTTTTATTTTACTTTCTGCGGGCAAAAATTGGAAAATTTGAAATTAATATTCATTTATTCTTTCCCTCTCCCTAATTTCAGAACACAGTGCAAAAGAATAAAACAGTTTTTCTTCTACTGGCAAGATAAAGGGAAGGCACTGGCAAGATAAAGGGAAAGGAAAAGGGCTTGCCAATCTTCGAATGTTGTAGATGTATCATTCAGTTGCTCCATTTAGCCCTTCCCTGTACACTGGTGTACTCCTGATTTTGGAAAGTTCCAGCCACTATTCCAGAAGTTACAAAAAGCATTCTGACCACTATATGATCTACTACACAATTAAAATGGAGACAAACTAAGACTGATTTTGGGATCCTGAGGTCCATAGAAAGGACTTTCCAGAGGGAACATCATTTGACTAGAAGCCCAAAAGCAGAAGTAATAAACAAATATCAAGAAAAGAAGACAAAACAAGATGAAAAAAAAATAGGGCAATTTTTATTTTGGGTTACCAAAATAGTAATTGCTAAGATATGGGTTAGTTTGAGGAAGGGCTGATGATGGTGAAAAGAAAGGATAAAGGGTTTCATATGGCATAGGAAGGCAAAATGGAAACATGAAAATTCTGTTTCAGATTACATGGGTCCACAAGGGTGACACTGTAAGGGGACTAATAGAATGCATATTAATCATTATAAAATCTAGACGCCCGTTGCATGAAGAGATTCACGCAATAGGCCTTCCTTTTCCCTGACTGCCAGCACCTGTTTCCTCTGGAACTCGGGACCCAGGCAGGACGGTCTTGGCCGCTCCAGGGCCAGAGCCCCTTGTATTCGCTGCTCCTGCTCCTCCACTTTATGCTTACATATGCAAATTAACCGCCATCTTTATTGGGTTAATTTACATACTCTCCTGATTGGCTGGTGAACATAGCGAAGGGATGGTCAATTTACATGTTTGTCTATTAGTGGGTAAAAGGTAAGATACTTTTCATAAGGGCATTATGATTGCGCTGCAAACATTTAGTAGCTCATTAAGACATAGTTGATCTGATTAGAAGTTTATGTTGTGTTAATTTACTTTTCCTGAAATACTGATGAAGAATGCTTACCTTGCAGGGTTCATATGAGGCTTAAAGGAGATACCATCTGTGAAAATGCTCTATGAAAGGATAGAGTATTATGAAAAATGCAAGGAGTTCTCCAGTCTCTCTGATTCTTTGCTGATTGTTTTTCTCATCTCTACCTTTAATTGTGCCATTTCCACTAGCTCCTGATGAGTGTATAAGATATGATCAAGGATACTTCAATAATTTTTTATTCTTTCAGTTTTGCTTCTCTCCCTAAAGTTATTATCTGTCTCTTCTTTTCTTCTACACTTTCAATGTCCTTGCTGTTTTCTTAAGTATTTATATAATCAGTGAGTGATTTATATAAGCAAATGGGCGTTTGCTCCTCTATTTTCTCATTCCTTTAGGCCCTTGCATATACCTGGAACACCATTCCCACTCTTCACCTGGTTAACTCTTAGTCAATTTTCAGAGCTCTGCATAAAAGAAGTGTTTTCAAAGAAGGCCTGCTAAGGTACCCACCCACCCTCCCCCGGGTCGGGTGACCCCATCGTATTTTCTCAGAGCACACATTCAGTTAAGGACTAATGCATAAGTGAAGAAATGGTGTAAAAGCTTTGCTGAATTCAAGGTTGGAAGTCAGTACCCAACTGGGTGACTGGTTTATATCTGTGCACAATATGACCATAAAGCTTCTCAACGAAGGTCTCCAAAGGCATGATACGTTCTAGAGATAAACAAAGAAAGCACTTCAGGCCTGTTGTTACCTTCCGTGTGCGGCCTGAGAAGCACAGCTTCCAGACTTCTTTTCTTAAGAACCGTTACATTCTTAAAAATGGGTTTGTTGTCAACACAAGACCCTTGCCTTCTCCCTACAGGGTTAATGAACTATTACCTCTCTCTTGGAGGTTCACTTCTAGACCTGGATGCAGCCTGCTTCTGTTCTGGCCCCATGGCTTGCTGGGAGGGCTCAGCCCCCTTGCTCCTGTCTGGTTGTGCACTGGGAGGAGCGGTGTCCTGGGAGGAGGCAGCTGCGGTGCTTAGGGGAGTCTGAGACCGTGATCGCTCCTGGAGCCGTGCTTTCTTTTCTCTGGGTACCTCGGAACCAGCACCTGTAGCTGTGTCACTTAGGGTTCCATCCTGACTGGGCTGCTGAGGGCCACTTCCAAAGAACCAGGCCCCAGATTTGGTTAAGATTTCTTGTTGCTTTCGACATAAATTGCATACCCACATAACCTATTTGAAGAAGAGAGAACAATATAAAATTTCTATGCCATTTGAAAATAATATATCTCATCAAAATAAAAGATCTTTTAAGGGGAAAAAAGTTGTCACTTTATATTTATCTTTATAAATTTCTTGTGTAAAAGATCCTTGTACCAGCCGAAGTATATGAAATTATAGTGCCTCTGGGTAACCTTTTCCTTGGCATGCAAATCCTAAGATTTTGAGTTTCCTTTTACCATGTATCCATCACATTTTACATGACTAACCCTGCAGTTTCATTTAAAATATATTACTAAAATGTTCTAAAAGGAGAGTTGACTGATTAGAAAACTATTTTAAAGCACAATAGAATTAATATTTATGTACATAAACTTCAGAATCTTCGAAGGGTTTGGAAGGTATCTGGTTTCTCAAAAATCATCCATTATTAGAGCCCATATTAAAATATATTCTTGTGGAAAAATAAATAATAAAAGGTAGGCACAAAAAGATCAAACTGTATATTTTGTCTAGTTTATTAGTTGACAAACCTCCAGTTTATTTTATGCTATTAAATATAATTTTCCACATACATATTTACTGAATCAGTAAATCTGGGGCTGGGTTTATTCATATGTGACAACTCTGATATAGTTTCCACAAGGAGAGCTATTTTTGCCACAGTCATTTAGAAACATATCCACTGATAAATTATAAGATGTATGACCACTTAAAATAAATCTATATATCTGCTCTCCTCTCGGTGACATTTAAAATGAATATAATAACGAGGACAGTGAGGATAATCGAAATAATAAATAATAACAGTGACACCAGCAGAAACAGAGCTGAGATAGGTGCCTGCAGCCCCAGGAGCCTTCTCTTCAAGTATCCCCAGTACCTCTGCTTCTTTGTGGTGAGTTCATCTTGCTGCCTCAACCAATTTCCTTTGGATGCACTTTCATTTTCTTTTGTATTTCAAAAACAATACTCCCCCATGCAAAACCTGATTACCAAACTCTCGGCCCTCATTTTCACAAATACAAATTCAGTCAACAATTACTCAAACATATCACATAACGATGAATAAATCCTAGGTACATTGCATGAGAAACAATGAGTAAAAGAAGAAGCTTTGTTTATTTGGCAGAAAGAAGAACATGTACAACTGAAACATTCAGACAGTTAGGAGGAAAATTATAACTGCAGCCATAAATTTGACAAAAGCTAAAGTGAAAATAGGAAAAAGAAGGAGAAAAGATAATATATTTTTTTAACATAGAAATATTGCAGATAAACTGTTGAAAACTGCTTTTTCTAAGTGAGGAAACTCCAATGAATTAATACGTCTGGGCAAAACTATGACAGAGATATTTGCAAGAAATGTTTAAGATTGTTAAAGCTTAATTCATTCCCTCAGATCATAAAATTAATTAGATTCACAAAAGTAATTAGACAGGCATGATCTATAATAATAAAAGCATAATATGCTAATTAGACAGGACAGCCGAATGACCTTCCAGACATCCTTCCAGATGACCTTCCAGACAAAGCCGGGGCTCTGAAGGCCAAGGCAAGCTATATTGGCTTTGAGGGCTAAGTCCCTTGCATGCATTTCGTGCATTAGGCCTCTAGTATCTACATATTGTTTTAAAATTGATATCACAGAATTCCCATTTCTAAGATGTTAAACAAGATGAACAATGCATTGCATAAGCCTTTATTAAAATAGAAGATTTGTGGAATGTATCTTCAATTTCTTAATAAGGCTATATTATATTCAATGTATCACAATCTCTGTATGTCATAAATAAGGTCCCTCAGAAGTCATCAAGGGTTATACATGGACATATCAAAAGATTACATCTAAGGGCAATGTCCCAGCGCCATGACTTCCATGCACAGTGACATTTATTTTCTGCTGTCTAGACCCAGATGGGGACAGGTGCTATGCTTCCTCATTAGTTGCCTCTTAACTGACAAAAAAGTGATGAGCATGTATGAAAAAATGCCATGTGCAGTAAATCCTCTTAATGTCATTGACAGGTTCTACAACTTTAAGAGAAACAACAGAACAACCAAACTTACCAGAGGCTAATTGAAATAAATAAGAGTTAAGTTCCTATGGCATCTCATCAATGTTATGAGGAAACAACATTAAAAAAATAACAGTATTGGAGGACCTGCTGTAGTAAAGGAAGTGGTTATGAAACACTGACTATTTTATATCATTAAGTAGACATTAAATTTGTATTTATTACACTAATTATAAGCAAAATATTATTCATAATCAAAATTAAGCCCTTTTCTACAAAAATATTAAAGCATCCTTAGGGTAAGTCTATAAATTTCCTTTAAAACCATACAAAAAAAAAACACAATGAAATTTACAATTAATACAAAAATTCCAAAGTGGAGTTAAACAAAAAGGGCAGAAAGGAGCATGATGATATTGATTAAAAGAAGAGCAAAGGAGACTGTTCACTTCATGATATATATTTATGTTTTCTAGAAAATTCTTATTTTTATTGCTTTACGTTTTTAAGTGTTATAAAAATGGGCTAGTAAGAAGTAATTGCCAAATTTGGGAAAGTTCCAAATTTTAACTATGTGCAGAATTGCTGCAGGATCAACAAAAGCAAACAAAATATAGTTATTATTAATTACAGTTAAACAATTCACTTAATATCACTTTAAATTTATTTAAAATGTTACAGTTAGTGGGTAAGTAGAAGAAGTAAATTTAACATTTTTAAACTATTATTTATTCCTTTATGTTTGTGGTGTTTAGTCTAATTTGGAATACACAGTTTAATTCTAAATATTTTCCTATATCTTATTTTCTTGTGCAGTGCAGATATATATTTCAAAACTGGTTGTAAGTGTGGTTAGTCTACCTTCTAATTTGAAAGCAAAATTAACTGTAAAAAATTCAAAATATTTAATTAAAATACCATGTCCAATCTCAATTATTAGTTAAATAAACAAAGAAAAAGAAATTACTTACATGAATAATAAATAAAATAGAATAGAATATTTTTCTCAGACCTTTTAACATATTTCATATCAAACATTACAGACATGTATAAAAATGAGACAAATAGTTAATAAGAAGCAATACAGTTATATATGATTAAATATTCTCTTTTCGAATATAGTATTAAGTATTACTTTGCTTTCCTGAAACTATGTAGATAAACTCCAAAGTGGGATGGGAAGCCTTTCTTAACTAATTTTCTAAAAAGAGCATAAGATAATTGGTTCTACCAAAAATGCTATTTATTTCACACACACACACACACACACACACACACACACACACACCTACCTTTTAGAGACTGCACTATGCAGGATACCTTGATTGAGCATACTGGGATATGTTCCATACTAATCCAAACTAAAGTAGGTCTGTGTAATAATAGCTTAATAATTTATAAATGTTAAGCAAGCAAATAAATACAAACTCAACTGAAAGATTATTTTAAAGCAACATGGCTTCTGAAAGTCCATGTCATACATCAGAAATATGAAGAATATTTAAAAATTTTATTCTGATCTTTTGATGTAACAGTATTTTAAATTCTATCTTCCCACTTAATGAATCCATATTCTTATGGATTCATTGGATCATTTTATAAAACCCACAGAAATATTTTACCCAGAGAAATAAAAATTACAACATCCCTACCATATGGTGAGAAAGAGAGAGAATGAGAATGAATACAAATTCCATGGGTAAAGTTGAGTTTGGCAGAAAGTGTTATTCAGATAGAAGAAATACTTTACACTTGCCTTCACGTTAAATGTTTATAGAACCAGGTACACAGAGCAGGAAAAAAAGTGCCTGAGATTTACTCTTGATGATATTATTGAGGTGAATCATGACACAGAAGTACATAATTCTTACATTAACAATGTCTTTCTTATAAGAAATTACTTGAGGTATTTAATATTATCACATGAATAATAAATATAACCATAAAAATTAAAAAAGATAACCTGTGTTTAAATTTCCATTCTATATTTTATACTTAAATTTTAAAACTGACTTTTGTTTAATACAACACTTTATTCAAAAAATTTTACACTACCATTTTGTGTCAGTTATAGTAATTTTAACTCTCAAAATTTCAAATTACCACAACTGGCGCAAGAAGAAATAGAAAATCCAAATAGCCTTAAACTAGTAAAGAAGTTTAATTCATAGTTAAAAAACAAAAGAAGTTGAATTCATAATTTTAAAACAGCTTACAATGAAAATTCCAGAGCCAGCTATCTTTACTGGAAAATTATTTTAAGTATATTTAAGGAGTAAATGATACAAATCTTACATTTTATAAAACATTTTAAAAAACAGAATAGGAGAAACTATTTCCACTTCTGAACTCATTTTATCAAGTAAGCATCCCCCCAATACTAAACTCCCTATACAAGGAACCCTGTTCAAAGAAAATAAAATAAAAACCCTATATCCCCCTTATAAACAATCTATAATAATAAAAGGGTAATATGCTAATTAGACCAGATATATTTCCAGGTGTCCTTCCAGATGAAGCAGGGTCAGAGGGAAGTCGCCGGGTCCCTGGTGCTGGAGGGAAGCTGGTGCCAGCAGCCAGGGGAAGGAAGGCCTACTCTTGCACAAATTTTCATGCATCTAGTTATACGTAAAAAAAATTGACACCATAGTAGAAATGGATAAATTCTTAGAAAAGTACAACCTTCCAAGACTGAATCATGAAGAAATAGAAAATCTGAACAGACTGAACAAATTGAATCAATAATCAAAACCTTCCAACAAACAGAAGTCCAGGACCAGACGGCTTCACTGGTAAATTGTACCAAATATCCAAAGAAGATTTAATACCAATCCTCAAACTCTTCCAAAGAGTAGAAGAGGATAAAATACTTCGAAACTCATCTTCAGAGGCCAGCATTACCTTGACACCAAAATCAGACAGGATTCCAATAAATAAATAAATAAATAAATAAATAAATAAATAAATAAATAGATAGATAAATAAATAAATAAATAAATAAATAAATAAATAAATAGATAGATAGATAGATAGATAAATAAAATTTATAGGACAATATCCCTGATGAACACGAGTATAAAATTTTTCAACAAAATATTAGCAAACTGAATTCAATAATAAATTAAAATGATCATACACAATGATCAAGTGATATTTTTTTCAGGTATGCAAGGATGATTCAACATCCACAAATCAGTCAGTGTAATATACCACATTAACAAAATGATGGATAAAAAATCATATGATCATCCCAATATATGCAGAAAATATTTGACAAAATTTAACATCCATTTATGACTAACTCCCAACAAAGTGGCTATAAAGTAAACTTACCTCAACATAATAGAAACTATATATGACAAGCCCATAGCTAGCATCATACTTACTGTTGAAAAGGATGCCCACTATTCTTGCCACTTTACTCAATAAAGTATTAAAGGTTCTAGCCAGAGCAATTAGGCAAGAAAAAATAAAAAAGCATCCGAACTGGAAAGGAAGGAGTAAAAGTGTCACTGTTTACAAATGGCATGATATTACATATAAAAATCCCTAAAGATTCCACCAAAATTGTTAGAATAAACAAATTTGGTGAAGATGCAGTATACAAAATCAAAATACAAAAATCTGTTGCTTATACTAATAACAAACTATAAGAGGAAAATTAAAAAAACAATTCCATTTACAATTGCATCAAAAAGAGTAAAATACCTACTAATAAATTTAACCGAGGTGAATAGCTGTGTATACTGAAAACTTTAGTCATTAATGAAAAACATTGAAAAAAAATAGGTATTTTGTGCTTATAGATTAGAAAAACTAATATTGGTAAAATGTCCATACTACTCAAAGCAATCTCAGATTCAATTCCTATTTAAATTCCAGTGGCATTTTCAGAGAAATAGAACAATTTTTAAATTTGCATGAAACCAAAAAATAAAGACCTCAAATGGTTAAAGTGATATTTAGAAGAGAAGAAGAAGAAGAAAACTAAGATTGGAGGTATTACTCCCAAATTTCACACTATATTACTAAGTTGTATAATCAAAATAGTATGTTATTGGCATAAAAACTAACACATAGATCAATTGAACAGTATAGAGAGCCCAGAAATAACTAAGCATATATGCAGCCCATTAGTATAAAACAGGAGCCAAGAATCTGCAATGGGGAAATGACAATTTCTCCAGTAAATGGGTATAGAGAAAACTGGACAGACAAATGCAAAACAATAGAAATGGACACTATCTTACACCAAGCAAAAAATTAACTCAACATGGATTAACTACTTAATATAAAACCTGAAACCATAAAAGTCTTAGAAGAAAACAAAGGCAGTTAGTTCCTTGTCGTCAGTCTTAGTGATGATTTATTTTTAATCTGACAACAAAAGCAAAGACAATAGAAGCAAAATTAATAAGTGGGGCTATAAATTAAAAAGCTTCTGCACAGCAAAGGAAATCATCAACAAAATGAAAGGCAATCTCTGAAAGGGAGAAAATACTTGCAAATCTTGCATCTGATAAGGGTTAATATATATATATAAAGAACTAATATATAAAGAACTAATACAATTTTAAAAATCTGATTAAAAAACTGGCAGATGATCTCAATAGAGATTTTTCCAAAGAAGACATACAGATGGTCAACAGATACATGAAAAGATGCTCAATCACTAATTATCAGGGCAATCCCAATCAAAAAGAAGAAATGAGTGTTGGCAAAGATATGGAGAAAAGAGAACCCTTGTGCATTGTTAATGGGAATGTAAATTATTGCAGTGACTCTAGAATATGGTATGAATGTTCCTCAACAAACTAAAAATAGAATTGCCATATAATCCAGAAATTTCATTTCTGGATATTTATTTGAAAAGGAAAAAACACAGTCCATTGTTGATAGCTTCTCATCTCCGTCAAGTTTTCCTACTCCCTGAAATTGGCCACCAGAGCCAATTGGTTGAGACTTTGTTAACCGGTATTTTGCTTTTGAATCCTTTTTTGATGTTTGATCCTATTAAGCAATTAAAACTAATAATCTGCAAAACTATGAACTTAAATAATTTTATGTTTTGAAATACCTTATTTATTGAAAGAGGACTAACTCCATATCCCAGTTTTCTAAAATGTCTTTCTTCCTCCAAGAAACCATTGCCAAACAGATATGTAAAAGGAAATCATATATCTTTCTACTCCTAGTTTTGAAATAAACAATATATTCAAGAGCATTTTATGACTGTACATGCTAGAAAGAAATTGAAACATCTTTTATTTTTTTAAAAAAGTAAAACACAGAAACACAATCACTATTAACACTGTAATGTGGACATGAGTTTAGTCACAACAAACCAATATATGGCAGCTCACATAATCATAGTCATCAAAGTACTTGAAAATATAGCTTGCTTAATAAAAACTGTATCATGGAGAAAGCTTTTAGAATAAGTTCTCCCATTTCTAATAAATTAACATTGGCCTAGTTTTCACCATGTACTTAATTCTCCACCCCCCTCCCTAACGCCATATGTATTATTGCTGGTGGCAATATTTACCAGAACTGTCATCTATTTTCAAGGTTTTATAAAGTTTTTGTAAAGTGTTCTCCTGCTGTTTATTTCACACCTGCTAACATAATCCTTCCTTTCTGATGCTCTGTTTAGTTACCTTGGAAATGATATCATAACATAGCAGAAACACCTGTCACTGCAAGATGGTTCCTGCTTAATTTTAAGCTGGAGTTAACCACATTTCTGTATTTATATTGAAAGAAATGTTATTTGACACAGGTTTCACACTAAAAAAGTCTGCAATCATTCAGAAAAGGCAATGTTTTCCTTATAAGTGTATATGATTTGTAGATAAGTTCTGATGGGTTTTCAAAATAATTATGAGTGGTTAAGGTTTTACAATGAGAAAAATCTGCAGCCACTCATAAAATACAATATTTTCCTTATTAGTGCATATGATCTGGAAATAAGTTCTGATAGATTTTTTTAATATATATTTTATTGATTTTTTTACAGAGAGCTAGAAACATCAATGAGAGAGCAACATCGACCAGTTGCCTCCTGCACACTCCCCACTGGGGATGTGCCCGCAACCAAGGTACATGCCTTTGACCGGAATGGAACCTGGGACCCTGAGTCCACAGATTGATGCTTTATCCACTGAGCCAAACCAGTCAGGGCATGATGGATTTTTTAAATACGTATAAGTGGTTACCTACTTTTGTCAGGAAATGGGAAGATGTCATATTATAGATGAGGAATTTATTGTCTAACCTGTTAAAAACAACACACCAATTATTTTAATGTTCCATGACTATCACTTTACAATAACAAGATATCTCAGATTTTATTCCAAGAAATGACAAACATGTTTTCATTTAAATTGGTACAGTGAGAAAAAACAGTCTTTAGAGTTAGGCATATCTGACTTACTGCTTTGTGAAATATAGTAAGCCAGTTAATTTACCTTTCTAGGCTTAACTTTCCTCCTCTGCAAATTGGGGACAATGATACTTAACTTGCTACTTTTTTTTTCTGAAAGAGATAATTCATGTAAAGTGGTTACAACTTGATATTTAGAGGGAGGCTATATTAATTTCCCCTCACATACTCAGTTTACAAATATTAAAATAGTGATTTCTAAGACAAAATAAGACCCACTAAGGCAAATGCAGAATTTCATCATTGATTTGAAAGCATGATATAAAATATTTTTGTCAAAAGAATGCAAATAATAAATATTTTTATTACCAGAATGTTAGAACTTGAAAGAAGTTTATAGGTCACCTAACTCAAAAGCCATCATATCCTAGGAAAGGAAACTACATTTAAATCACTGGCCCCAATGACACATTTGATTAACAGCTCAAGTGAGCTTAGAACAGACCACTTTAATCCAAGTCCTGTGCTTTAGCCTTTTTACCATCAGCCTCTTTTATGCCAACACTGCCCTACTAAACACATTAAATTCTGAAAAACATGTATTTAAAATATAACACCAAGGAATATTTCTCATTATCCTTAAATGCCTAGTTAAAATTTTAGAATGCCAGTATTTACTCTTCCATGGGTTACACAAATTGCATGGTAAAATTTAAATAACTTTATAAAATGTCAACATGTGACAAATAATTAAGTAGGACCCTCTTAATTCCCCTTTGTTTGAAGGAATTTTTCTTTTACTTCTTTGAATATGAAGCATACTGGTCACTATTCTATATCAGGCTAGCAGGGGTGGGCAGTTGGGGGAGACTGGCCTGGCAGAGGAGGGAAGTTAGGGGCAATCGGGCCAGCAGAAGAATGTTTAGGGGATTTTAAGGCTGGCAGGCAGAAGCAATTAGGGGCAATCAGGCAGGCAGGCAGGCAGGCAAGCAGTTGGGAACCAGCAGTCCTGGTTTGTGAGGAGAATCCCAGATTGAAGATGGTGCAGGCTGGGCTGAAGCACAACTCCACCCCCCGCCCCCGTACACAAATTTTGTGCACTGAGCCTCTAGTCCTATATAATAATCCTATATAATAAAGAGGTAATATGCAAATTGACCATCACTCCAACACACAAAATGGCCGACCCCATGTGGTCAAAGATGGCCACCTCCATGTGGACACAAGTTGGCTGCCACAAGATTGCCAGCAGGGGAGGGCAGTTGGGAGGGACCAGGCCTGCAAGGGAGGGCAGCTGAGAACGATCAGGTCTGCAGGGGAGGGTAGTTAGGGGTGACTGGGCCAGCAGAGGAGGGCAGTGGGGCAACCAGGCCAGCAGGGGAGGGCCGTTGGGGGCAATCAGGCCGGCAGGGAAGAGCAGTTAGGGACTTCCAGGCTGGCAAGGGAAGAAAGGGGTGACTAGGCCAGAAGGGGAGGGCAGTTGGAGGCAACCAGGCCTGCAGGGGAGGGAAGTGAGGGGTGACCAGGTCAGCAGGGGAGGACAGTTAGGGGTGACCAGGCTGGCAAGGGAGGGCAGTTCGAGGTAAGAAGGCTGGCAGGGGAGGGCATTCAAGGGCAACCAGGCCAGCAGGGGAACAGTTAGGTGTCGATCAGGCTGGCAGGCAGAAGTGGTTAGGGACAATCAGACAGGTAGGTAGTCCTGATTAGGATTGGGCCTAAACAGATAGTTGGACATCCCTTGAGGGATCCCAGATTGGAGAGGGTGCAGGCTGGGCTGAGACACACCCCCCCTTCTGTGTACGAATTTCATGCACTGGGCCTCTAGTTTTATTTCTATTACTAGTGGTCCGGTGCACAAAATTCATGCATGGGGGAGAGGGTTCCCTAATCCCAGCCTGAAACCTCTCCAATTAGGGACATCCCTCTTGTATTCTGGGACCACTGGTTTCTAACTGCTTCTCCTGCCTGCCTGCCTGATCGCCCCTAACTGCCTCTGCCTGCCTGCCTGGTTGCCCTTAACTGCCTCTGATTACCTGCCTGATCACCACTAACTGCCCTCCCCTGCCAGCCTGATCTCACCCCAACTGCCCTCCCCTGCCAGCCTGATCACACCCCCAACTGCCTCTGTCTTGGTCCCCACCACCATGGCTTTGTCTGGAAAGAAGTCAGATGTCCAGAAGATGGCTGGTCGACCTGGTCTAATTAGCATATTACCCTTTGATTAGATAGGATTGCTTAAATGGG
>PVJC01042039.1:0-15065 GCA_004026665.1 Murina feae
ACCCGTAGCAGGGGTGAGGCCTGTGAGAGGGCAGCAACAGCCGACCTCTCGGTCCCTCCCCCAACCGTCAGGCTCCCATTGCCAGATGGTGAACAGGGAACCAGGGTGGGTGGTGGTGAGATGGCTCTGATTGCAGGCTTGGCCTTGGGAGCCTACCTGCACACGATTTCATGCGCTGGGCCTCTAGTAGGTATATAAGTTCTTTGGTTTGTTTTTTCTCATCCCCCTAACCCTACATCAGGGTGTATCTGTCTGTTGCATGCCTCCATGTTTCAGGTCTTTTGTTGGTCAATTCATTTTATTCATCAGATTCCACAAATAAGTGAGCTCATGTGATATTTGTCTGTCTCAGATTGGCTTATTTCACTTAGCATAATATTTTACAGGAACATTTAAAAAATTAATAATGGTTTCCAAAAATTGAAGTATTTACTAACTTAATGTTGGTGATGTTGTGATATAAGATATATTTGGTCTTTGTCATAGTTCTTGGCACAGGGCTTCTAAAACACTTGTAACTTTCTAAGTGATAAAACAAAAGGAACATCTTTTGTTATGATATTTGTTTGTCCCCAGCTCCAGAAACAGGTGAAAGGAGCATCTTTTATTATATTTGGTTTTAATCCTCCAGTTAAAATAGCTCTGAAATGATCCAAGTGAAAGGAGTGTCCTTTGTTATTCATAACCAGCCCCTTTCAAACACACCCAAGTTTATATTAATGAGGCAATTTTTAGAAAGCCCCTAAGGATGTAGGGCTGGTTGCCAGAACAACCTCATGATTAGAAGGTTGGAATTTTCAGCCCCATCCCTGAACTTCTGGGAAAGGGGTCAGGGCAGGAGACTAGGTTAATCACCAATGGCCAATGACTTTATTAACCATGCCTACTGTAATGAAGTAGCCATAAAAACTCACGCCAAAGGGGTTTGGAGAACCTGAAGTTTGGTGAACAAGAACACATCCACATGCCGAGAGGGTGGAGTACCCCCAAATCCACAGGGACAGAATCTCCTATGCTTTGAACACTTCTAGACCTCACCCTGTGCATCTCTTCATCTGGTTATTCATTTGTATTCTTCAATATATCTTTTGTAATAAATCAGTAATAGTAAGTAAACTGTTTCCTTGGGTTCTGTGAACCATTCTAACAAATCATCAAACTTGAGGAGAGAGTCATGGGAACGCTTGATTTACAGCCGTACAGTCAGAAGTGCAGGTACAACTTGGGACTTTTGATTGGCCTGTGAAGTGGGAGCAGGCTTGTGGAACTGACCCCTTAACCTGTGGGGTCCAAGCTAACTCTGGGAAGTTAGTTTGAAAATTGGGTTAAATGATAGGATACCCAGCCAGTGTCTTCTGAAAACTGGAGAATTGCTCGATGTGAAAAATCCATATATCTGGTGTCAGAAATATTGAGTGTGGAGAGAAAATTGTTTTCTTTTAATGGCTTATTACAAAGTGAATACACTCATGTAACCCTAACCAAAATCAAGAAACAAAATACTACCAACTTGCCAGAATTGGCATAGCCCCTGGGGCTCTTCCTAATCATTGTTCTCTTTATCTTCCCAAAAGATAACCACTATGTCTCATTATACTAGTACATTATTAGTTTTGTCTGTTTTTAAACTTTTTGTAAGAGGGATCAGGCAGTATGTATTTTTAACAGCTTTATTTCATATATCATACAATTGACTCATTTTAAATATAAATTTCAAGAGGTTTTAGCATATTTCCCATCACTACAATCACTCCCTATTCTTTCCTAATTCCTTTTCCCTGTCACCAGCACTAGCAACCATTTACCTACTTTCTGTTTCTATAGATTTGTCTGTTCTGTACACTTTATATGCATATGCAAGAAGGCTGAAAAATAAGTGAGCTAAGAGTTCATCTTAAGATGTTAGAAAAAGAATTAAACCTAGAGATGATAGACTGAAGGAGAAACAGAAAATACCTAAATAACAGAATTATCAAAGGCAAACATTGGTTCTTTGAAAAGGCTATTACTATTGAAATGCTCCTGAAAAAAAAAAAAAAAGACATGCTCCTGATAAGACTACTAAAAGTGAGAAACCAGATAAGCAATAACAGGATTGAAAAAGGATATCACTATACATGTAAATAGGTATTAGAAAACTAAAAGGATATATTTTTAAATAAAGTAACATTTTAATTGATTTTTTTAGAGAGAGAAGGGAGAGAGAAACATCAATCGGTTGCTTTCCTGCACACACCCTGACCGGGGAACTAACTCATAATCTGTGTATGTGCATGATTAGGAATAAAACCTGTGACCTTTGGGTGCATAGGATGATGCTCAACCAACTGAGCCACACTGGCCAAGGCTAAAGCTAAGAAGATATTATAAACAAATTCATGCAATAAATTCAAAAATCTATATGAACATCCAGTGGCTGCATATGCTAACAGTTTGTTCCTTTTTAGTCTAAGCAGTACTTCATTGAGTGGATATTATCACAGTTTATTTAACCATTAACCTGTTTAAGGAATCTGGGCTGATTCTAGTTTGGGGTTATCAGAAATAAAGCTGCTATAAATATCCATGTACAGGTTTTTATGCAAACATATGTTTTCCTGGGATAAATGCCCAGGAGGCAACTGCTGAGTCATACAGTACCGGCATGCTTCATTTTGTAAGAAACCTGCTAACCTCTTCAGAATGGCTGTACCATTTTACATCCCCACAAGCAATAAATTATAGATCTAGTTCTTTAATCCTTACAAGCATTTGATGTTCTCACCAGTTTTTAAAATATTAGCCATTTTGATAGATGTACAAATCAATAAAAACATATATAATCCATATTTTAAAATATTTTTGAAGGGTAAATTTATCTGTAAATATTTTTATTTAAATTATTTGTTGAAAGTATTATATACATCTCCTTTTCCCCTCATTGAGCTCTTCCTGGTCACTTTCCCCCATCTGTAAATATTAAACCTCTATAACTTGTACTGATTCAGATTTTTGAGAGATAGGACCCAGGAATCTAGATATATTTTAAATCCTTACCTTAAGACATACTTATTTAAAAAACAAACATTTTTTATTGATTTCAGAGAGGAAGGGAGAGGGAGAGCTAGAAACATCAAGGAGAGAGAATCATTGATCAGCTGCCTCCTGCATGCCCCAGGGGATCGAGCCTGAAACCTGGGCACGGAATCGAACTGTGACCTCCTGGTTCGTAGGTGAACATTCTATCACTGAGCCATGCCGGCCGGGCTGGATTTTACTCTTGATCCCAAAGTCTCCTATTGATAATGTGACTAGTTTCCCTACCTAGCTACCTTAGAATTTGTACAGAAAATTCATGTGCTTCTCTAGAATACCTTCTTTCAGAGCAAGCTATTTGTTCTAGCCTTGCTGTTTCCCTCCCCTCCCCAGCAACAGCACTCCTAGTCTAAAACAGGAGATGCTAAAGCCACTAAAGAGGATTGCCGGGACATTATCTACAAGTCCATGCACTCAAGCTTCAGTGCTGTGTATTTTTAAAATAAAAAATCATTAGACTTCTAGGATTTGTTATTTTTAATTATTATACTAAAATTACTTTAGTATGTTGCTTTAATATCAAACCCTAGGCATAAACTTCTTAGAACTCTTATGCAACTATGAAATCAAAACAAATGTACATATTAAATACAACCCAAATTAAAACTAATGAAATTAAATTGTCAACATTCATGTATTATGATGGCTGATGCTGTTTTGCTGATACTAAATCACTTCTCACATCATGGATTTAGCATTATTTAAATGCTGTTTTAAAGAAGGTTCTTTTGAATTTGGCAAGTTGATACTACCTTGGGCAGAGTTATGACTCATATACAACTTTTCTCTAAATGAGTTACATCCATCACTTGGATTATGCATTCTCAGTTAGTGAATTTTAGATTAAAATAAGTCACCTGCCATTTATTTTAAAACTTTTATATTTTATGAGTTATTTCAAACCAAAGATACCATATAACATGTCATACAAGATAAATTCTTCCTATTACTTTTGCTACTGTTATTGATGAGTGGAAAATTGATAATGGGACACTGGGGAGAGGGTTTAACACTTTTTTTTGAATGACTCTATTGGGTTTGGGGGACCTGTGTCTGCCCAGTTATAACTCGTTTGTATTATTTCTAATATTCTAAGTTAAATTTTTTTTTCTTAGTCTCTACTCAAGGATTTATTTTCCCGTTGATTTTTAGAGAGTGGAACGAAGGGAGGGAGGAAGGGTGAGAGAACATCGATAAGAGACATCAATGCTCTAACCATTTAACAACACTGGCCAGGGCCTAACTTTTTAAAATTCATTTATTAATGAGCGGGGGGGAGGGTTGTCGATCTACTTATTTATGCATTCTTGGTTGATTCCTGCATGCCCTGATCGGGGATCAAACACTCAACCTTTGTGTATCAGGACAATGCTCTAAGCAACTGAGCTACATGGCTAGGGGCCTAACTTTTAAACTACAAAAATAAAGGGTGGAAAACACATTAAGTTGTTAAACCTAAGGAAAAATATTTTTACGTGAAAAATTAGTAGTGATGTATCTAAACAAGACAAACATTAATGATGTGAAAGCTCCAAATCTTCCACATACAAGGGCACTGAAAGGTAGTAAGTTTGGAAAGAGCACCAAGACACTTGTAACAGCAGCCTTTAAAAAAAATCAGTTTAAGGTGTACAACATATTGATTTGATAGTTATATTGTGATGATTGACACTGTAGTGTTAGCTAACACCTCTATTGTTTCACATAATTATAACTTCTTCTAGTGTTAGGAACAATTAAGATCTTAACCTAGTCTCAGGATGTTTAATACTTATAATAGTTTTTTGTCTAAAACCACTGTATCGTGTTTTAGGTCTCCAGGACTTATTTACTAGTTGCAAACATGTACCTTTAAACATTTTTCCCATTCCCCCAAACCTGGGCCCCTAGTAACCACTATTTTACTCTCTGCTTTTATGATTTAGATTTTTCTAGATTCTACATGAGGTATCATACAGTATTTGTCTTTCTCTAACTTATGTCATTTAGCATAATATGCTAAAGGTCTATGTTGCTGCAAATGGCAGAATTTCCTTTTTCATGGCTGGATAGTATTCCATTTATGTGTGTATCACATTTTCTTTATCCATTCATTTGATGACAGGCATTTGATGTGGGTATTAATAACGTTGCAATAAGGGGAAAATATCTAATACTTTCAATAATAAAGATTTTTATAAAGTAATAAACATGGGAGTGCTATGTCTTCTTTTTTAATACCGTATTTTCCAGCTGTAAAAGACAACCCCCAACTTTTGAGATTTTCCTGGTTTAAAAAGTCCGGACTGTGACAGTAAGCGGCACAAAAAAGAGCCGACCGGAGACACTTGTGGTCTCCATTGAAATGAATGGAGTGCGGCCGTTTTTGAGCTCCCCCCACCTGATGCAATGACCGCAGATTTTCCAGTCCGGGGCTCAGCACCTGCCCTATATGACGACTCCTGACTTTTGAGAAATTTTCCTGGGTTAAAAAGTCATCTTATATGCTGGAAAATACGTATATTTTTTTTTTATTGATTTCAGAAAGGGAGAGGGAGAGATAGAAATATCAATGAGAATCATTAATTGGCTGCCTCCTGCATGCCCCATGCTGGGGATGGAGCCTGCAACCCCGGAATGTGCCCTGATCGGGAATCGAACAGTGACACTCACCCACTGAGCTACACTGGCTGGGCCATGTCTTCATTTCCTTTGAACATATACCTAGAAACAAGACTGTTGGATTGTTTGGTAGTTTTAATTTTTTGAGAAACCTCCTTCACAGTGGCTGAACCAGTTTAAAATCTCACCAACCGTGCACAGATGTTTCCTTTTCTCCACATGTACACCAACACTTGTTTTCTTGATGTTAGTATTTTTACAGGTGTGAGGTAATAATTGGTCTTGGTTTTGATTTGCATTTTCCTGATGATTAGTGATGCTCAGCACCTTTTTCTGCACTGTTAATCATTTGGATATCTTCTTTGAAACAATGTCCTTTTTTCAGCTTTATTTTTTTTCTATTCAGCTGTATGAATTATTTATAAATTTTGGATATTAACCACTTATCCAATACATGGTTTGCAAAAAATTTCTCCCATTCTGTAGGTTGCCTTTTTATTTTGTTGAACATTGTTTCTTTGGCCCTAGCTGTTTTGGCTCACTGGATAGAGCATCGGCCTGCAGACTGAAGGATCCCAGATTTGATTCTGGTCAAGGACACATGCCTGGGTTGTGGGCTTGATCCCCCCACTAGAGTAGGGGGCATGCAAGAGACAGTCGATCAATGATTCTCTCTCATCGTTGATATTTCTATCTCTCTCCCCCTCTCCCTTCCTCTCTGAAATCGATGAAAATATATTAAAAAGAAAATTGTTTCTTTGGCCGTGCAGAAGCTTTTAAGTAGGGGAGTGCAGGAGGCAACTGAGCTCTCCCTCTCTAAAGATCAGTATTTTTTTCAAAATTCTGTTCCTCTGGTTGGGATATGGCCGATGTGATGGTGGTGATAGTAGGGTACCTTGTTTACTCTTCCACAATATCCCTCTGGCAACTTACTTTAAAATTAATTTTGATAAAAAACACATGAACTTTAACCCGGTGGAAGAGGCTATTTTCCCCATTGGGAGCACCCCATAGGAAGAGGGTTGGCTACAAAGGAAATCCACCTCTGCTCAGATTCCTCACTGAGCCACAAAGTTCCACTTGACTCCAGACTTTCACCTCCATAAGCCTTGCTCACGCCTTAAGGGCTGTCTTCTGCAGTTGTAGCTCCTATCACCAGACTAGTGAGAAAGGGTGGTATTAAGTCACAATTAGGTGAAGAGCAAGAATGTGAATTACTGCTAAGTTTCTTAGATATATCAGTAAGTTTTCATTAAAAAGTGGCATATCAAAAAAAAGTGGCATATCCCTTAGGGAATATCTAATTTAACCCCTTTACTTTCAAATAAGGAAACTAAAGCCCAACATGGCCAAGAAAGTTGCCCAGTGCTGGGATTAGAATCTTGTTTCTGTCAGTACTCAAGCAAGGTCCTTTGTCAATAAATTTTTTAGATAGTCTTTCTTTAAATTCCAAGCGAAATCACTAAACAATATTTGCTGATTACCCACTTAATGGACTCCTTTAGTTGTAAGTTTAAAAAAAATCTAGCTCAAATAGCTTAACTTAAAAAAAAAAAAAAAAAAAAAAGAGGCTCCAGGATACACTTGTTTTAGGCATGACTGGTTCCAGGCTCAATATTACTGTGAGGATTCTACCTCTTCACCTCTAAGAACACTTCCCACAAGGAGGGGCACCTTTAGATCAACATCCTATCAGCTTAGCTACCCCAGTAGTACATGTCAGCTATCATTGGACTTCTCAGTTATGTGAATCAAGAAATTCCCTTTTATTCCCTTAAACCAATTTTGAATTCTGTCACTTATAACAAGTGTTGACAGAAATGAAGCTTATCAAAGGGTTCTCCTCAAACAAGGATTAACGGTAACCAATCAGATTCTCTCTTCAAAACTTTGAATATAAGAGTAGGATGTATAAGCAGAAGCTGAAAGAACATGCAAGGAAGACAGCAATCCAGGCCATGAAAAGTTTACTATTAATACCCTTATCTTGGCCTCTATTTTCTACCTCTTTTATTTTCTATCTTATATCTTGAGCTTATTTGTGACTTCAGTTTATTCTTGGTCCTACCTGCATCATGACCAGGATTGCTGCATAATATACTAAACTGATTTGACTCTAAACCCTCTTCTTTAGAAACAGCACAAGGTAAATTGTCACTAAAGCCTTCTAGGCTTTCCACAGAACAGTAACAGGTTTCCTCTTCCAGCCTGGTGAGGCCCCTCATAGCTTCCTAGAATCCGAAATAACTGTGTGCTAACTAGTGAAGTGACCACATTTGGGTCAGGATGTGGGCTTCCCGAAGTAGGAGGCTTCACAAGACAACTGAGATCCTTTGCAGGCAAGTAACTGCAGCTGCAAGTTTCCTGGGTTTTCAAGTTACTTAACATCTCTAAGTCTCAATTCTTGTGCCAAAACAATGGGGAAATCACTGATTTGGAATAAAAAATGAAATATACTTAAAATCACTGGTATATCTTCTGCAGTGAACTAATATTAGTTCCCTTCCCCTAAATTTTAATGTCACTCACTATATGAAGTATTACCCAATTATCTTCTTTTGCTCAAATGTCTTAAAATTTATACAATGGAATGGTATTCTACATATGACAAACAGTTTAAACAAAGAAACGGGATTTTTTAAACCCAAAAAGTTGACTGCAGTTATTTAACAAACAGTTTAAACAAAGAAACAGGATTTTTTTAAACTCAAAAAGTTGACTGCAGTTATTCAAATGTTTTTATTGGATTTAAAGTTCATTTAAGGGATACACAGATATACAACTAGTTTGATCAGCTACTAATATATTTTGGCAACCCTTTATTTTTGTACTCAAGAGCCAGTTCACTTTTTCTCCATGTTCAATACTTAGTTTTGGTAAAATTTTGCCCTGCTCCTCATGTGCTACTGAAGTATTAGTGTTTCCAGCCTGGTTGGTGTAAGTTGCTCTTTTAGTGCTTTTCCTGTGGGTATGTTTTGTAGGACTCTTCTGTTTTTTCTCAACTTCACTGCTTACATCCCACATCATTACTTTCCCATCATTCCCTCCAGTAAGCAGCAAATAAGATTCTGGCAGAAAGCAGACCTGGGATACTCCCAAGGTGTGGCCCTTAAATCCCAATTCCTGTTCACACTTGACTCCCATTACCCTGAAGATTCGAATTTTTCCATCTTCTGCACCACAACTAAAAATATTGCCACATGATGCCACAGACACAGAATGGGCTAGAGCAGGATTTAAAAGCTGACCCGGTGACTGTGGGCTCTCCATTTCTTCTGTTTCATCCTCCTGTAAATTTGTAATCCAAACTGGCCGGGCTTTCTGAAGGCTCCACAGCATCACCTTTAAACAAAAGGATGTTACACAGTCAAATAAAGTTCTAGCCATCTTGCTAAACTACTATGCTTATTCTGCTTCTAATAAAATCACCAAAATAGTCTGAGATTGATTAGTAGGATATATTTCCAGCAATATTAAGAAAAATTTAGAGGGCACTACATTATGGCCGTGGAATGCTACCCTGGTGCCAAGACTAGAATGCCAATGGGCAGTAAGATACAATTTAGAAAACAAGATCCTAAATAACTTTCGATTAACAAGACTATTAAAATGTAATCCAAGTTATTAAGCAGTTGCCAGTTTTCTTTAGGTCATTCTACCCTCATCTCTGCAAATAAAAGTAAAGATGAATTTTATTAATCTTAGTCTATGCTGGTTACAAGTAAAAATCAACAAAATAAATAATCTGGATTATCACTGCAGTAATTTGTATCTGGAATGTTTTCCTTTCCTTTCCCATTACCCAAATTATCCATTCCAGAGGCTTAGCTGAAGTCCCTGTCTCTGCAAGCAGGCTTTCCTATCTATTCCAGCCCTCTTTTCTCTTTCCCGTATTTAATTCCTATTCTATTAACTAACATTACTAGCTTGTCAGTTTTGGGAGATTTAATACATCTTTGCTAATGTTTAGTATAATACCTGGAAAAGAGCAGAAATTCCAAACCTATCTGTTGAATAATTTGACATCTTGGTATATTTGGCTTTTTGTTGTTCCCTACTATGATCTCAGACCTACTAAATTTATTTAAATGAAGTGCTAATTAAAATGGAACAATAAGCTTTGTGAATTGCTTTCACTCTATAGTGATTCGTTTTCTCCCTGCAGTATCCAATTTGAAAAGGAAAATATTTTTAATACTTTGAGAATATACAGCTTTATTTTACCATCTAGTATTATCCCTGAATTATGACTCACAATTTAAAATGGATAGTAGGGTAAGCAAGACTTTGTTTAGATATAGTCAAAACCATAGGTCTGAATTGATAAGATTACTACTGTTGATATTAAGAATTTGGTTTTCTACTCAAGGTTAACTTCCATCAAGTCTACTTTCCAAATAAGTGAAATAAGTAACATTTATTTTCTGCTTCTAGTAGGAAAAGAACTGAAAATCCTTTTGGATTGGATTTATAACATTATACTAAGTAGACAGTAACTGCTATTGGGATGAAGCCAACAGACTATTAAAGTAACTTTAAGTAAAATAAAAAAATATCAGAAAATTTAACAAAAAATGAGTGAGAGCTAAAACTTGATGTCAAAATAATTTCTCTTTCTAAAACAAAACAAAACAAAACAACCTTGGCCAGAATGGCTCAGTGGTTGAACATAGACCTATGAACCAGGAGGTCACAGTTCAATTCCTGGTCGGGTACATGCCTAGGTTGCAGACTCCATCCCCAGTGTGGGGCATGCAGGAGTCAGCAGATTGGTGATTCTCTCTCATCATTGATGGTTCTATCTCTCCCTCTCCCTTCCTCTCTGAAATTAATTAAAAAAAGTATAAAAAATATATACACACAAAACAACCAACAAAACAAAAACAAAAAATCCCCCACCCTGAACACAGGAAAATAAACATTCCAGAATCTGCTAGCTTAACTGTATTGGCAGTTACCCCCAAGTTCTTTCTCACACAAGAGGATATTTATTGTCCTCTTAAAACATCCAAACATGAACTATACCCAAAGTGTTTTCAGCAGCTTAAAACATTTTTGTATTAAGTAAATCATCTACATGTGTTAATAACTATCCCAGTTTCTACCAATTCAAGAATCATTTCCAAGTATTGAAGATTCCCAAATTGTTCCTGTCTGTACATTCTCTTTATATTTCTTTGTTCTTCCTAACTACTAAAGATTTCAACTTGTTTTACAATTTCTCAACCACCTGGTTCAAGCTATATCACCTAAGTAGGAGAGCTAGAGATAATGAAAAAATAAAAAAGTCTGGAGGTTAGACAAACATGTAAATTGACCGTCCCTCCACTATGCTGACCAGCCAATCAGCAAAGTATGCAAATTAACCCAACAAAGATGGTGGTTAATTTGCATACACAGGCATGAAGTGGTCGAGTGAAGACTGAAGCTCCAGCTGGGGAAGTGCGAAGGCCTGGGTCCCTGGTGTCGGAGGAAAACCGGTGCCAGCAGCCAGGGCAAGGGAAGGCCTATTGCATGAATCTCTTCGTGTAATGGGCCTCTAGTGTATACTAATAATAGAAGAATATACAAATTGTCTGGGATGCTGTCACAGTAATAGCAATGAAACAGCTGGCTGCATGGGGCAACCAGGCTGGCAGGGGGTTAGTGAGGGATGACCAAACATCTGAACACCAGGCTGCGTGGGGTGACCAGGCTGGTGGGGGTGGGCATTTGGGGGTGACCAGGCCAGCAGGGGGGGCAGTAAGGGGTGATCAGGCAGAGGCAGTTAGGGGTGATCAGGTGGGCAGACAGATGAGCAATTAGGAGCCAGTGGTCCCAGATTGTGAGAAGGATGTCCTAAGGATCGGGCCTAAACCCACAGTCAGACATCCCCTGAGGGGTCCCGGATTGGAGAGGGTGCAGGCTTGGCTGAATTTCATGCACTGGGCCTCTAGTAGTCCTTATAAAACATTAAAAGGGAGAGAAAGTGGACAGTGGACAATTGGCCAATGTTTACAAGTGAATCAATCATATCAACGTAACCCTGCTCAAAAATTTCTCCCCCTACAATAAAAACACACGCACATACACTCTTCCCCTACAAAAAACATTTCTTTCCACATAAGAGATTCATTTATCACTTCTCAGCCTTTTGGCTAAAATCAAATGTAAAGATTCCTGATCCTTGTGTTAGTACTAATAACCTTTCAAATTCCAGAAACAAGAACAACCTTTGAACTGTTTATTTCCAGGTGTGAATATTGGGGGGGAGAGGAAAAGAGGGGAGAATCATGTATACTATAGAAATATATGATGGTTTCAGATTTCCAAAGAAAAAACTTTTATTCTTTTTTTTTTCCTTTTGACTTTTAGAGTACAGTATGTTATTAAAGCTGGGGACAGTGAAACAAGGGAGGGCCTTGGATAGAAGCAGCACCAGGAGAGAGCTTAAGTGGGGCTGCTTTGGTTCTCCAGAAATGTTATAGGAAAGAAATGGGCCTAGGTGGGGCTGCTTGGCTCACTGAAAAGTTAGAGGAAAAGGGGCCTTTCAGACAGGTTTGGGGGGATTAGCCTGGGACAAGCTGCTGCCGCCCATTGTTCCTGTAGTTGCAATTCTCATGGGGTCCCCTAGAGTTGGGAGATGCATGCCACTGAGAAAAGAGGGGAGCCTGTAAGGGAAGAAGAGGGGGAAGGGAAAGACTGGAACATACTCCTAGTGCTCCCGGATGGCGAGCATGTCTATTTAATGTTATTCTTTGTACCTTCACATACACTGTAATTATTTGCATCTATTTAATATAAAACTAAGTGGTCTCAAGTATCTTAATTAATCACAGTTTGGACTCTCAAGACAATACTTTCAGGGATCATTTCTATAGTTTGTTACTAGAGAAGTTTCTCTAATCATGTAGAACACCTGAAATCACGAGGAGGAGGTGGTGTTCTCTCCTGAGTGTGAAGCTGGCTTTTGGTGTTGCTTTTGCAATGCTATTGCCCATTGATGATCATTCTTCTCTTCCTTTGGGAGAGCATGGGGTTGGAGAGTTAAACAAATAAATAAATCTCTGACTCTGAGAGTATGCTTTGCCTAATTACTTAAACCTATCAAAAAATATATATAAAATTTTTATAATTTCTATAATAAAAGGATAGGTGTAGCCCTGACCGGTTTGGCTCAGTGGATAGAGCGTCGGCCTGCAGACTCAAAGGTCCCAGGTTCGACTCCGGTCAAGGGCATGTACCTTGGTTGTGGGCACACCCAGTGGGGAGTGTGCAGGAGGCAGCTGATTGATGTTTCTCCCTCATCGATGTTTCTAACTCCCTATCCCTCTCCCTTCCTCTCTGTAAAAAAAAAAAAAAGGATAGGTGTGTTGAACATCTCTACTATGTGTGGTAGTAATTAAATTTCTGCCTTGAGATAAAGTACATCTGCTCAGAGAGAAATAACCCAAAATTAACTTGATAAGAACTTCCACCCACTATTATAACTATACTAGAGGCCCAGTGCGCTAAGTTTATGCACTGGGGGGTGGGGGTGGGGTGGGGGAGTGTCCCTCAGCCTGTCCTGCACCCTCTCACAGTCCGGGAGCCCTCAGGGGATGTCTGACTGATGGCTTAGGTCCACCACTGCCCCTGTGCTCACCAGTCATGAGCCTGGCTTCTGGCTGAGCAGTGCTCTCCCTTTGGGAACACACTGACCATCAGGGGGGAAGCTTCTGCGTTGAGTGTCTGCCCTCTGGCGGTCAGTGCACATCATAGCGACCAGTTGTTCTGCTGTTCGATCAATTTGCCTTTTATTATATAGGATTCTTAGACTCCCCTATAGGCTGGATAGTCTTTTTTAAAAAAATATTTTTTATTGATTTTTTATGGAAAGGAAGGGAGTAGAATAGAGTTAGAAACATTGATGAGAGAGAAACATTGATCAGCTGCCTCCTGCACACCCCCTACTGGGAATGTGCCTGCAACCAAGGTACATGCCCTTGACCGGAATCGAACCTGGGACCCTTGAGTCCACAGGCTGACGCTCTATCCACTGAGCCAAATCAGTTAGGGCTAGGATGGATATTCTTAAAAGTATAAAAAATAATCAGGTTTTAAAAGGTAAATAGTGGAAGAAATTAGAGTTTCACCAAGAGTAAGGGAATAATTTAAAAGCATGGTTGTATTATCTTAGCCACTATTGCTATATCACAACCAGTGCAAAAGGTAATCTACAGTGAACTTTTACCAATTCTTAGCAGTCAAGCCATGAACTATGCCTCCTTGTCATAAAATACTTATTTCTTACACTGGTCTCTAGCAGTTGCCTGCCACTAAAGCTTCCTGCCTAGAAATGGATGCAAATGGTAAATTCTGGATGCCCACACTTCTTTTCTAATCTGAAGAATACAGGTCATTTTGCATTATTGCCATGCCTAGTAATTAAATAATGAACCAGGGATTGAAAACTGATAAGAGGACTAGTCAAAGAGACACTATACAATCTGCCTACTTAAAACAGATAACCACCTGATTGTGTAGATCTTTCTGCATAACCAAGTAGGAAGGTTATCACCACTACAGTAGAAAATCGTAGGTCTTAAAGGACTTGATCAAGACCTAGGAGTAGAGCCCCAGCCGGTGTGGCTCAGTGGGTTGGACATCATTCTCTGCAGCAAAAGATTGCTGGTTCGATTCCCGGTCAGCAGGGCACATGGCCAGGTTTCAGGCGCAATCCTCTCACATCAATGTTTCCCTCTCCCTCCCCCTCCCTTCTTCTCTCTCTCTAAAATTCAGTAAAAAAATATATATGTTTTTTAAATAAAAAAGACCTAGAGTGGAAAAGACTTTAGAGGTTATGTTATAGACTCTCAGTGCCTGGTAAGTTTAGAATAATTCTAAATAGGTATTTTGGGTAGGACAATTCTTCACTGTTTAGGGACTGTCCCAGCACTGCAGGACATCCACTGATTCTTCCTACTAAATGCCAGTAGCCTGAAAGAGGGGAAGTGGCAGTCACAATGACAACAAAAATCACTTCATTTATTTCTAAATTCTGAAGGGGTGAGGAGGGTAAAGGAGGGAGTAGCAAAGATCACTGGCCAAGAAGGTAGAAAGACAAAATATTTGATGTGATTAACAGAATCAGAGTCTCAGAAGAAAGATACCATATTTTCTGGCGAATAAGACGACTTTTTAACCCAGGAAAATCTTCTCAAAAGTTGGGGGTTGTCTTATATGCCGGAAAATATGGTACTGTATATAGTGGAGAAAGTAGATGAAATGCCTAGAATAGTGGTGGGCATATAGGTCATTTAATAAACAATGATTCTTTTTCTGGAAGTGATATGTTCCCAAACCAAAAACTTTTTTTTACCACATTATTCAGGGTATTTTGCTTGAAATATCATGACGATAAAATATAG
>PVJC01042040.1:0-15101 GCA_004026665.1 Murina feae
GCTGGAGGAAGATGGGCAGTAGGCAAGCTTGGGAGGCAGGCCGCACCCAGCCCTGGTCACAGCTTAAAAAAGATAACAACATGCAGGGGAGGGCAAGAGTCTGAGAGATCATCATAGAGGGGGTGCCTGCTCCAAGCCTCCACAGTGTGCCTGGGGGCAGGCCCCCAGCAGGTAGACACACACAGGAGGATTGCTCTGAACCTCTGATGCGGCTGGGGGCAGGTCCCCAGTGGCCACACACACACACACACACACACACACACACAGAAGGCGCCTGGCAGACTGGGGCCATCATAGGATATCCACTGAGGGGTCCCAGACTGTGAGAGGGCACAGGCCGGGCTGAGGGACTCCCTCCACCCCGAGTGCACAAATTTTTGTGCACCAGGCCCCTAGTCTAACATATAAAATGAATAACAGAAAATAAATCAAATCAAATTCTACAAAAAATTATCTATACTAATAAAAGGGTAATATGTTAATTATACTGAACATCTCCCAGACATCCTTCTAAACAAAGTCACCGTGGTAGGGACTGAGACAGAGGTGGTTAGAGGCAACCAGGCCAGCAGGGGCAGGCAGTTAGAAGTGACCAGGCAGGCAGGCAGAGGTGGTTAGGGGCAATCAGGCAGGCAGGGGAGCAGTTAGGAGCCAGAGGTCCTGGGTTGCAAGAGGTGTGTCCGACTGCCACTTTAGGCCTGATCCCTGCAGGACATCCCTTGTGGGGTCCCGGATTGGAGAGTTTGCAGGCCTGGCTGAGGGACCCATGCACAAATTTCATGCACTGGGCTTCTAGTTATAAAATAAAAGAGAATAAGGAACAAAGAACGTACATATACACCAGGGATTAGCAAACTTTCAGCCTAAAGGTATTATTTTAGACTTAACAAGCCTAAAATAGATAATAAATATTTTACATATATAGGGAAAAAAAGACTTGATGTGCCATGTAGTCTGTGATACAGAAATCCAATTCTGCCAGTGTAGAACAGTCATCTACAGACAATAAGTAAATGGAAAGGTGTGGCCATGTCTCAATGAAACTTTGTTTACAAAAACAGGTGGTAAGCTGAGTTTGGCCTGCTCAGAAACCTCTGCTATAGGCAATGAAGTTTTTGTCAAAAAAGATACATTCACAAATGAAAATGGTGGGCATGGAGAAAAGTCAGAAAAGCTGACTATATATTAGGCTACAAAAAAAAAAATCCTCAATGAATTTCACAAATATAAACATTACATTTAAAAAAGACCCTTCTACCTAGAAATTTTAAAAATGCTATTGAATAATTCTTTGTTCAAAGAAAAGATACAAAATAAAGTTGAAGAATTCCTTGAAAAATAATTGAACATACCATATAGCAGAATTTGT
The DNA here is from genome assembly GCA_004026665.1 of Murina feae. Taxonomy (NCBI): domain Eukaryota; kingdom Metazoa; phylum Chordata; class Mammalia; order Chiroptera; family Vespertilionidae; genus Murina; species Murina feae. The sequence continues at coordinate 1,370 of PVJC01042040.1, forward strand.
GACATAGAGCTAAAGTAGCTCCCAGAGAAAATTTTATATTGTTAAATACCTGTAGGGATAAAAATTAAAGAATTAAATAAGTGAATTAAATACTCACTCAAAATTTTTTAAAAAGAATAAGAAAGTGAAACAACTAACAAAATAGAAATCCAACAGAAGTAACAGATATAAATAAGATCGGGTTCTGTGGGGAAAATAATCAACAGACATGTTTAAACTACTAGCTAACTAATTGTGGGTATATTTTGCTTTGTTTTTACCAAACACTAAATTATAAATGGATAAAATTAGAAATGAGAAGGGAGAGAGGGGAAAAACAAGAAAATTTAGAACTATGATAATAATCTGTAAATTTAAGCAGATACATTTGAAAATTTTGATGAAATAAGTTTCTAGAAAATATGAAATGAAAATTTACCCCAGCAGAGATAGAAAGTTTTGAAGGACCAATTACTGTAAAATAAATATAGAAAAAACACAGGGGCATCAGGACCAGGGGGTTTCTACTTCTGAAAATAGACTATGCTTTTCTTGAAGGTCTGTTTGCTTTCATTGTATACTCCTTAAGATCTTAAAAGCAAATGTATTGTCTTAAACATGATAATTCCCTTGCACTCACATTCTGAAATGTATTTACTTACTAAGCGCATTCTGTGTAACTGATGTTATGCGGGACACAGGCAGCAATGGCAATGGCAGTGGGTGTTGGGGTGGTGGTAGAGGAAACTTGCTCAGGCAAGGCAGTGGAAGCCTGCAACAAGCAAAAACATCATAGTACAGCAACTATGAGCTGGATAGACCTGTGCTGGAATCCTGATTCCTCCAAGTAATAACTTTATAACCTTGGGAAAGTTATTTAATCTCTCCTAACATTATTTTTCTCCTCCTTAAAATGAGAATAATAAAATGACCTACCTTATGCAGTTGGTATAAGGATGAACTGAGATAAAATTTTTAAGTGCCTGGTTTGGCAGAGGCATGGAGTAATCAGAGTGAATCATAGCTATTGTCATACTGACAGAGGTGGGAGTGATAATAATGTGGTATCCTCAATACTTTTGCAAGGTCCACAAACTAGGAAAGTAAATTGAATGTAGATTTAACCTCAAAATCCAACACCTTTAAGCCTTAGGAAATATTATGATCTGAATCTTTCTGTTCTTGTCCCCAATCCTCCCAATTCAAGGCATCTTCCTTAGGAAACATTGGGTAAAATTAGGGGCTGAAAACCTATATGTTGTTTTTCTCCATTCCAAAACTCCATTTAAACAACAATAAAGAGATGCATTATTACAGGCAGAATTCACAAAAGTAGAGAAAGTGAAAAGAGACAAAGTTGAAACAACAAAATTTAAAAATACAAAATGTAAATGAATGGGTGCTAGCTAACTTAGCAGCTCAGGAAAAGCTTAATTCTAAACAGGCACACTAAAAGTTGTAAAAACAACCCATTTACATACAGAATCCCTCAAAAACTTATAAATGTACCTCGGGACTTGGGAATGGACAGGCTTGATTAGCAGTTTGTTTATGACACAGTTAGATCTCTATCTAGATCCCTACCCCATGCCTTGCAACCAGATGAACACCCACCCCCACTTTGGTAGAAGATAGCAAATGTAATCTCTGAGTAGTATAAAACAGATCTTCTCTGGACTAGGAGATACCAGGCACATTTGGGAGTAGGGTTCCATACTGAAAACAATGACAATAAAATAATGTACTATCCTAAATATTGTGGTTTCTAGTCAGCTCTACCAACACAGCTCTAAGAAGCTTGTGTCTCCCATCCCACCCCCCTCAGTGCAAGATTAAAAAGATTCTTCCCCAGAAATATGATCAGCCTTACAGGAATGATTTACACATACTGATACAAGATACTCCAACTCACTATTAGATATTATAGTCAACAAGTCCCACCTCATGAGTCCAGAACTTTTCATAAACTTTTCTTATGACTTGGACTAAATAATTTTTATGGGACCCTAAAGATCACCATCTATCTCTAATTTGAAATACAGAGACTAATACAACAGGCACCATAGAAAAAACAGTATTTGGGGAGAAGTATATAGGGTGTCCTCCCAAAAAATGTATACACTGATAGATGTTTAATGAAAATGAAATGTATTTTAATAAACCCTGCCTTTATAATTATTCAAAGTATGTATACATTTTTTGGGACACCCTGTAGATCATATCTTCAGAGAACCAAGAAGTAATAGTACAACTGCGAGAAAAGAAGAGAATGTTGTCCTAGCTGGTATGACTCGCTTATTGGAGCGTCATCCTGTGCACTAAAAGGTGGTGGGTTTGATTCCTAGTCAGGGCACCTACCCAGGGTTACATGTTCTATCCTAGTCAGGGCATGTTTGGGAGGCAACCAATTAATGTTTCTTTCTCACATCAATGTTTCTCTCTCTCTCTCTCTCTCTCTCTCTCTCTCTCTCTCTCTCTCTCTCATCATTAAAAACATATTCACAGGTGAATATTAAAAAAGGAAGAAGAAGAAGATGCTATTAAAATATACCAACAAAGGAGCACTTAGAAATTAAAACTATGACAGCAGACATAAAAACTCAATTAAAAAATAACTACACAGAATTTAAGGTTGAAGGTGTACATTATAAAACAGAACAAAATGATAAATATAGAAATAGGAAAAAAGATGAGAAAATAAAAGGACTAGTCCTTGATGTCCAATGTCTAAATAATAGGGTTTCCAAAATAAGAGAAGAAAGGAAATAGAAGGGAGGAAAATCACTAACCAAATAAGTCAGGAAAATTTTTCATAACTGAATGACACCAGTTTTGAACTTAACAGAGCCTGTCAAATACCAGCACAGTAGATCAAATACTATAATAGATGTAGGGAGATATGGAGGGATTGAGGGAGGGAGGGAGAGAAGAAGAGGAAAAAGGATGATAAGGAGGAGAGAACGAGAGAGGATTAAAATTGAAGAGAGGGAAGAAAGGAAAAAACATAATTACATACAAAGGACCATAAATTGGAGTAGTTTCAGATTTCTTCCAACAGCCACACCAGAAGCTAGAAGATCATGGAAAGGAGTCTTCCTAATTCTGAATGAGATGATTCCTAACTTAGAATATCATACCTAACTAAACTATCAACCAGGTGCAAGAATAAAATAAACACATCTCCAGAGATGCGAGTTCTGCAAATTCTACCTTTTCCTGAGCTTTCTGCTTTGCCAAAGGATATACTTGATTTAAAAAATGGAGAAAATTTTTAAAAGTACATATGGATATAGAAGCAGAGGGTTCAAAACACCAAAGAAGTAAAGGGAGTTTGAATGATGACTGAAAAGGCAGATTATAAGATACTACTTACAATGCTTTCAGCAAAAAAAGTCAAATCAGCAGACTGGAGTACAATTGAAGGCCTAAGAGAAATTCTTCAAAAAAAGATAATTGATGGAATAACTGATGTTTCTGAAGATCTAGACACAAGATCTGAGTAGTTAGCAGAAGTTTGGAAAATTAGTGTTAACTAAATAGGCAAATAAGCGAATTTAAGAAAAAAATGCAGGACAAGAAAAGTGATCAGTAAGTACTACATGATTCAGTTGCAAAGAGTGTTTACATAGTCTTGTAATAATAAACACAGAACATTGAACTAGCCCAAATTAGGGTTTAATTGTCATGAGAAGATTTGGGTAGGCTGGAAGGATGTGCATATGTAATTATGGAAGAGGGAGAAAACTGAAATATCCAGAAGTAGTACTATCTGGAATAATTTTTTAAAAACAGTTAAAATAATTGAAAGCTGTTGCCTCAGGAATGCCAAACCCAGCATCTACCTGACTGTAACCTCAATGGTTCCTCAAGTGAAAAGCATCCAGCTGGGCCTAGTCAGTCCAAAGAATCATGAAAGGTAATCATAAATTTTTATTTTAAGACACTAAGATTTGGGGTGGTTTGCTATGCAGCAATAAATAAACAGAACAAGACTGATCTAATCCAGTCCCCCCATTTCCTTGAAAATAAAATCAAATTTGAGATAGGGAGTGGCTTGGCCAAGGTCTCACAACAGGCCTCCAACCTTCAGGCTATTGGTTCATCACCAAGGTCATTTAATCCACACCAAATGCTGCCAATGTTTTCTCCTTCTCTGCTCCTCCTCCTCTCCTTCTTGTAACTTTTTATTGTGATATTTGACACTTACAAGAAAATTTCATGGACAGTATAAGAAACTCCCATACACTCTTCACCTAGATGCACCAGTTGTTTGAATTTTATCTCATTTGCCAATGTTCTTTTAAAGAGAACATTTTCTTTTCACAGGGACACTGCCCACAAAATTGATTCCCACTAGGTGGTTAGTCACTGTTCAAATCATCCGAGCAGAAATGTGAGTAGGAATGGGACCTGGGAATGAGAGGAGTGTAGGAGGAAAAGCTGTGGAGAAATGTTAATCAAGAAGAAAGGGCATAAAAAGGGGAAAGCAGAATCACTGGAGACCAACTTGTCCCCATCAAGACTTTCCCCAGGAGCACGTCTTTAAACTGGCCTGATATACGGAGTACATGTTGAACCTTAAGTTTTAAGGCACAGGTTTAAATCTTGCCACTAGCTGCATGACCTAGAATGATGCTTCTGAACTTTGGTTTTACTTTTATTCATAAATCAGATTAAATTAATAAATATATGTGAAAGGGCTTTGCCAGTGGTATAGAATAAAGGATTTTAATCACCTGTGTTGGATAGAATCATTTGGACAGCTTGTTAAAAATTCAGATGCTATGATCCCATCTTCACAGATTTTATTTAAATAATCTGTGGTCCAGGCACTACAGATTTTGAAGGCTCCTGGATAGTTTTTAATGTGCTGCCAAGGCTGAGAACCATTGTAATAGACAACAATGCCATCATTCTGGATCTGCTGAGAATCTCAGAGCCTTTCTGACTAGACATCATCTGTCTCTCCCCCTTTTCCTCCTCAGCTACCACTCTCCTCACCAAAGTCAAACCTCTGAGCCTAGTGTGCTTCACCTTTATTTAGTCATCTCATTTCTGCATTGTCCAGTTCTGCATTCCTGAGAAACCACATCAGAAAGATTGTTTCCTGGAAGTGCCTTGTAGATTCTCAATCTCTCTGTTGCTAGTCAGAGTTTTGCCCTTGTGCAGAGGCTTTCTGTTTCCACCACAGAAGTTATCAGCTATCATTCGCCTCCTCCAGCTCTTTATATAGCTAACTAGAGGTCTAGTGCACGAAATTTGTGCATGGGAGGGAGATGTCCCTCAGCCTGGTCTACATCCTCTCCAATCTGGGACCCCTTGGGGGGTGTCCAACTGCCAGTTTAGGCCCAATTCCCATTGGCAGTTGGACATCCCTCTCACAATCCAGGACTACTGGCTCCTAACTGCTTGCCTGCTTGCCTGCTTGATTGCCCCTAACCAGCTCCCCTGCTAACCTGATTGTCCCCAACTGTCCTCCCCTGCGGGCCTGATTGCCCCCAACTGCCCTCCTCTGCTAGCCTGATTGCCCCCAACTGCACTCCTCTACCAGCCTGATTGCCCTTCCCTACCACAACCCGCCTCCTCTGCAGGGACCTGCTTCCTCTGCGTGAGGCGGAGGATATGCCAGGACCGGCCTCCTCTGCACCATGTGGAGCCGCATGACCCCCAGGCCTCACTGAGAGGAGTGGCCGCCAGGCCCCACCTCCACTGTGCCAGTGGCCATCTTGTGGCAACGTCTTGTGCGAGGACCACCTAGGCTTTTATTAGTATAGATTGTTACCATACAGATCTATGTAGGATTGGCAGGAATTGTGATTCATATTAAATAGCTTTGTAAAGAAGTGTGGGAGGGATTTTCTAGTCCTTGTTGGTTTAAGCAGGGCAAAAAATAGATTCCAAATGAGTATAACTTTCCTATTATTGCAAAAATATCTTTTTCTGTGAATTTATTTTCTATTTTTTCTACAAACACTCCAGAAATGATTTACTTCATTTTTAAGTTTAAATCTTTCCTTTTTTCCTCCCTCCCTTCCTTCCTTCCTCCCTATCTTCCTCCTTCTCTTTCTTCCTTCCTTCCCTCTTTCCTTACTTCCTCTGTTAAAAAAACAATTATTTATGACACTTCTTAAAGACAATAAGACACACAAGGGTGGATATCGCAATAGTTTTAGGGACCACTGAAATGGGGTTGTTGCTGTAAATACAACCAGGAAAAGTGGGAATTTATAGCCAAGGGGCAGGGGTGGGATTCAGTGATAAAAATGCACTAAGAGTAAGGGGTGTGGAATTCTGATAGCAGGTCTGAATGATCAGAAGTCACCTGAGGGTGAGGGAGTACAAGGAACCTGATTAGGCATGGAGGGTGATTAAATATAAAGGATGGGGGAATAGTAGCTAAACCAACTTAGTAAGATTCTAGCTAAAATTGGACAATGTAAAGATGAACACAGAAGCTTATAAGTCAGGGCCTAGGTAACAGGATAATTCCAAGGCATCTGATCAGAGGTTAGTCAAGGAGATAATCTTTGTCACCTCTTTTCCTCTCCTTCCTTCCTCTTTTTCTTCCTTTCTACATTAATTGAGCACCTATCATGTATCTCTTGCTCTATTAGGCACTGAGAATGCAAAGATGGGTAAGATGTGTTCTACCCTCTGTGGAACTCCTGGTCTAGGAAGAGAAAAGGACAAACACAATACAATTTAAAAGATGTTATACTAGTTATACAAACTTCTGCATGAACATTTACCTTGGTTTGGGATATGTACAGGGAAGAGAAAATTGTGGCAGAATTTGGGTGGGCAGAGAATGGAGGAAAGACATTCTGAGCAAAGGAACAGTGTGTGCAAACATCCAGGGCATGAACTAACAGAATGTGTTAGGAGAATTGCAGTGGTAGTTCAGAGAACAAAAGGCTTTTCTTAGGGGAAGAGAAATAGTGAATGAGGGATTATCTCCTAAGATTGGCTGGTGGAAGAAATTCTAAGGATAAATATCCATCTTAATCCACTTTGGTCCAAGGTCTGGTTATTCCCCATTTTCTCGGGTTCCCAAACTTTATTTTTTATTTTTTAAAATATATTTTATTGATTTTTCACAGAAAAGAAGAGAGAGGAATAAAGAGTTAAAAACATTGATGAGAGAGAAACATCGATCAGCTGCCTCCTGCACACTTCCCACTGGGGACATGCCCACAACCAAGGTACATGCCCTTGACTGGAATCGAACCTGGGACCCTTGAGTCTGCAGGCCAATGCTTTATCCACTGAGCCAAACCGGTCAGGGCAACCCAAACTTTATTTTTTGGCATCTATAGAGACAATCAGATTTGAACTTCTTTGATCCCACCTCCTAATGCTCACACTTATATTCACTATGTTCCAGGAACACAGGCCTCCTTTCTGTTCCCAACTATAAACTCATTCCTGTCTCAAGCCTTTGCTCTTGCTGTTTCTTTTGCTTGGAATTCCCAGATATGCACATGTTTACCTCCTGCCTGTCATTCAGTCTCAATCCCAATAGCACCACGTCACAGAAGCCTTTCTGACCACTCCCTCTGAAGTTACCCTTTGTAGTGAACTCACCCTCAGAAACTTTCTCTATAGTAGTCATTATTACATAAATCGCAGTGCACTCCCACAGGGGAAGCTCTGCTCAGCCACAAGCCAGGCTGATGGCTGCCAGTACAGTGGTGGTGGTGGGAGCTTCTCCTGCCTCCTCAGCAGTGCTAAGGATGTCCGACTGCAGCTTAGGCCTGCTTCCTGCTGGCAAGTGGACATCCCCCGAGGACTCCTGGGCTGCCATAGGCATATCTAACTGCCAGTTTAGGCCCAATCCCTAGGGAGTGAGCCTAAACCAGCAGATGGACATCCCCCGAGGGTTCCCAGACTGTGAGAGAGCACAGGCTGGGTTGAGGGACCCTCCCCCCCCCAACTCCCAGTGCACAAATTTTTGTGCACAGAGCCTCTAGTTGTTACATAAATTAATCTTGTTTGTTTGCATGTTCATATGTTTACTGCCCATCTTCCTCTTCTAGAATATAAACTTCATGCAGGATAATTCTTGGTATATTGCTGTTAAATCCCCAGAACTTAGCCAGTACAGGACACATGTTTTTCATTATTGGAGCCATCCCTTTCCAGGGACCAGAATACTCATGTCCTTCACCCCCATTCCCAGTGTCAAGGTATCTTAGAAATAAGACAGAATTGTTATTGATGAGCATAGAAAGAAAACAAAAAGAATTTGAGAACCCTAAGGAAGACCCTGGCTTGGTGAAGCCCAATGAGATGCCCCTGCACTACAGCAGGGGACACATCCACCAACACCCAGCATGCAGGTGTCTCCCAGGTCCTTGGTGTCTCAGCCTCCAGACAATCCTCTGCCCTCGTTTTCCAATTTGTCACATCCCGACTCCGGGTAGATTTACTCTTTATTTTAAAATATTTTTTATTGATTTATTTTTACAGAGAGGAAGGAGAGGGATAGAGTCAGAAACATCGATGAGAGAGAAACATTGATCAGCTGCCTCCTGCACCCCCCTACTGGGGATGTGCCCTCAACCAAAGTACAAGCCCTTGACTGGAATCGAACCTGGGACCTTTCAATCCGCAAGCCAACGCTCTATCCACTGAGCCAAACCTGTCAGGGCTAGATTTCCTCTAGCTCTGTGAGTGCTATAGTCAGGCTGTTGCAGCTGTGACTGTGGTGGGCACCTTGCCTTCGCACTCAGGAGGGGAGCAAAGGAGAGCACGTTTGTGCCACGCGGGGTAAAAAGCACCCCCAGGTTAGAGAAGGCAGAGGGCTGGAGTGGGGAGGGGAAACTAAGAGCAACCATAACCTGGAGTGATTTGGCTGCTTCATTAGTTGTTTCTTTCTAGCAAACCTTGAGGGTTTTCAGAGTGCCTTTTGATATATTTCAAAGTTAAGTAAATTCTACTACTAATGAAAGCACTTTACAAACCCCATTTTCTTTGGTTAAAAAGGAAATCAACTCAAAACATCTTTGAAAAAGAGAAAAGCAAATAATCCAAGGGCTATGTTTGTTTTATCTTGCTTCCAAGGAAGGAAGACTTTGCATCAGCTAATGACAGAGTCCTCTTTCTGGACTTTGAGTGCTCGTAAGAGAATCCTGCAGCTAAAGGCCAATTTCCATTTCAGCCTCCTAGACAGCCTTAATTACCTGGCGGAACTCACCCAAGGTGATGCCAAGTGGCATTTAAACCTGTCATTTTCCTTTACTGTGTTGGGGATTCAGATATTTTTCACACTAATGTGGCAAAATAGTCAATCAGCTTAAATTATGCATGCATTCCAGATCAAGTCAGTGAGATGTCAGGAGCAATTCAATATCTATATATTGAATTGGGAAAGTGAAAGCCAGTAAGATAAAAGTTTAGAGAGCTAGATACAAATTAACTTTGCAATATGGGGAAAAATAAGCATAGAAGTGAGAAAACTTTTTCTCCTTGGCTGTGTCAATTTCTGGGATCACTAGACAATTTCATTAGTAACATTCTGGCAACACTGAACAGAGTTTTAATTTCCAGTGCCTGCCTTGAGTTTCTGTTGTCTTTATTTTTAAAAATAGATGTCAGGTAGCATGTTGTATGTGTCACTTCTTTTGTGATTGTGACAATGTTGCCACTTCTCTGTGTCATTGCATTCATTTTTCAGTGTAGGACACTTTGCCAAGGTCAAATTGACTCTGCAGAAGTGGGTTCTGGTGTTTCTGGTTACCTTATATGGTAGAATTTATTAATCCTGGGAATTCAGGAAACATCTATAAAACATGTGACAGAAATTGAGCCAGAATCAGTATGAATGAAAGGTTGGTACTAGTGCAAGCCACTCCTAAACTCTTGACCTGTGACCCTGTAACTGATTGAAAGTAGAAAGGGATAAGGATCCTGAAGGCAACACAAACTAAGGGCTCATAGTGGGAGCAGGGGGAAGAGATGCATTATAATCAAGAATCCAAGGAGAAATCAGAAATTATTAAGGATGCATTGGAATTCTATGTACCTATACTAATCTAATCTAATAAAAGAGTAATATTGAAATTGACCATTTCTATAGGATGCCTATGCCACACCCACCAGCCAATCAGAGCAGCTGTATGCAAGTTAACCCAGCCAAGATGGAGGCCAGCAGTCATGGAGCCAGAGTAAACAGCAGGCTTCCATTGCACCAGGAGTAAACTGTCTGCCTAGGCCAGCTGGGCTTCTTCCAGCTCAGGCAACATAGTTGCAACATTGTTTCAATTATAGAAGCCACAGAGCTGAACCAAACAGCAGGCTTCACCTGTTGCACCAGTGATAGAGGAAACTGTCTGCCTAGGCCAGCTGGGCATGTCTACTAACGCAACATTCTTTCAATTAAAGAAGCCACGGAGCTGAAGCCAACAGGAGGCTTCGTTACCTGCCTAGGCCTTGGATTAAAGGAACAGTGTATCAATTATAGAAGATAAATAAACTCCAGAAACCTGATTCCAGTCAGGCTTGCTGGGACATTGGGTCAATGGGAGCTGTGAGCAGCCTGAAAGCCTGAAAATGCCCCTCAGCTCCTCACCCAGGCTGCTCAAGCACCCCAGTAGGGACCAAAACCTGAAGGGGCTGTGGGCAGCCTGAAAACGGCCCTCAGCCCATCACCCAGGCTGACCACACCTCAATGGGGTGAGGGTCCACACTGGGGGGCTTGGCCAGCCTGCAAACAGCCATCAGCCCCTCACCCAGGCTGGCCAAAGCATGCCAGCAGGCGGACATCCCCAGAAGGGTCCCCAGACTGCAAGAAGGCACAGGCCGGGCTGAGGGACCTCCCGAGTGCACAAATTTTTGTGCACTGGGCCCCTAGTAAAGAATAATATGATAATTAGACCAGGAGACCTTCCAGAGACCTTCTGGACATCCTTCCTGACAAAGCCAGGGCTTTGGCTGGCCTGAAAACCACCCCCAGGCCCTCGCCCAGGTGGATCACTCCCCAGCAGGGACCCCCACCCAAATGGGGGTGTGGCCAGTCTGAAAATGACCCTCAGCCCCTCACCCAGGCCCACCCTGGTCCCAGGAGGGAACTTCACCCAATGGAGGTATGCCCAGCCTGCAAACTGTCCCAGCCCCTCACCCAGTTCAGCACTGCACCCAGTGAGTATCCCCACCCAGATGGGGGCATGGTCAGCCTGCAAACCCCCCATTGCCCCTTGCCCAGGCTAGTCCCACCCCGCAGCGAGGACCCTCCACCCCAATTGGGGTGTGGCTGGCCTGCAAACTGCCCCAGGCCAGCCCTGCCCTCCAAGAGGACCCCCATCCTGATCCAGAACTCCCTTCAGGGCAGACCAGCCAGCTCCCACCCTTGCACCAGGCCTCTATCTATACTAATAAAAGGGTAATATGCTAATTAGATGGGATGTTCTTCTGGACAAAGCTATAGTGGCGGGGCCAAGGCAGAGGCAGTAAGGGGTGATCAGGCTGGCAGGCAGGTGAGTGGTTAGGAGCCAGTGGTTCCAGATTGCTAAAAGATATCCAATTGCCAGTCTAGACCCAATCCTGGCAGTCAGATATCCCCCTAGGGGTCCCAGATTAGAGAGGATGCAGGCCAGGTTGAGGGACACCCACCCTTTCATGTATGAATTTCGTGCACTGGGCCTCTAGTATCCTATCTAATAAAAGAGTAATATGCAAATTAGGCATCACTCCATGACAAAGATGGCTGCCTCCATAGCCACAAGATGGAGGTGCCCATAGCCGCATTCTATCTAATAAAAGAGTAATATGCAAATTAGGCATCACTCCGTGACAAAGATGGCTGCTTCCATAGCCACAAGATGGCAGCACCCAGTCCAGCTCAGTCCCGCCACTGAAGTCATCAGGCCTGTTATCCAAGCAGGTGAGGGGGAGGCAGGGGGCCCAAGGGGCAGAACACGTGATCAGAGAAGGCTGGGGGTCCCCTGCCCAGGCCAGAGACCTTCACCAGAGGCCTCAGACATGGGCAAGGGTGGAGCCGGTGATTGGAGGGAGCAGGGGCGGAGCCGGTGATTGGAGAGGTATGAGGGTGCCCTACCCAGGAATAAGGCCTGGGCCAGAGGCCTCAGACCTGGGCAGGGGCAAGGCTGGAGATCACAGAGGCCTGGGCTCCTCAGAGCCAGCGATCAGAAGGGCAGGGGTGAAGCCTGTGATCGCAGGGGTCTGGGCACCAGTGGAGCTGGCAAAGCAGGGGTCTGGGGTTCCCCTGCCCAGGCCTGTAGCCTTGGCCAGAGGCTGCCAGTGGGGCAAGGGAAGAGCTGGCGATGGCAGGGGGTGGGATGAGAGCCAGTGATCACAGAGGCCTGGGTTCTGTGAAGCCAGCAATTGGAGGGTCTTTGGAATCTTCTGCCCAGGCCTGCAGCTTCTTCCTGAGGTTACAGGCCTGAGCATGGGTGGAGTCAGTGATCAGAGTGAACTACAGAGGAAACACCTTTTCTGACTGCTCATTAGCTAAGCTCCCTGTATGCCACTGGCAATATTCTTAGTAACTTGGGTAATAAGAATCCAAAAAGGTGATCTAGGGTTTTTCCACCACACTCCTAGAGAAAAAAAAATGAAGGTCCACTACTGGAGGGATAAGAAATGTCATATCTTGCCCTAGCCAGTTTGGCTCAGTGCATAATGCTTCAGCCTGCTGACTGCAGGGTCTGGGTTCAATTCTGACCAAGGACATGTACCTAGGTTGCAGGCTCCTCCCTGGCTTGGGCCCAGGTTGGCATATGCAGGAGGTAACCAATCAAAGTGTTCCTCTCACTTTGATGTTTCTTTGTTTTTCTGTTCTCTTCCACATTCTCTAAAAATTAGTGGAAACATATCCTTAGGTGAGGATAAAAAAGAGAGAAAGAAAGACATGTCATATCCTATGAAAGACACATCTTGAAAATGCCTAAAGAAAGTTGTCATTTCTTCATGGTGGAGGGACTGGAGTCTGTGTTGATGAAAACACCTTGGTGGCTGTGGTGACTGGCAGTGGCTGCAGCAGTGGGGTGATGGGGCTGGTGGCTTCTCCTGATTAGCCTGGTCACTTCCCACAAAGGGAAGCCAGACTACGGCTCAGGCTCACTCCCTAAGGAGAGCAGGGAGCAGGCCTGAGCCATCTGTAGGACACCCCCTGAGGGCTCTCAGTATGTGAGAGGGGGTAGTCTGGGCTGAGGAATCCCCCCCCCCCAGTGCACGAATTTCATGCACCAGGCCCCTAATCTAAACTAATAAAAGCGAAATATTAAAATTAACCGTTTCTCCGAGACAGGGTAAGCCATGCCCACCAGCCAATCAGAGTGGCTGTATGCAAATTAGCCCAGCCAACATGGCGGTCACCACTCACGGGCCTGAGTAAACAGCCCTTTCCATTGCGGCAGGAGGGAAAGTGAAGCTGCGCCCCTCAGCTCAGCTCCAATTAAACTGCCTCTAGCGAAACACAGCTTTTTGAAACATTGTAACAATCATAGAATCCTCCGGAGCTGAAGGAAAGAGCAGCTCCGGCCTAACCAGTAAAAGTAACAATTGTTTCGTTATAGATGCTGCGAGGTGAAGCAAAGAGGAGGCTTCGTTAGTAGTTAGAAGGCCGCCTTAAAGGAACAGTGTATCAATTATAGGAGAAAAAACTCCAGAACCTGTGTCCAGCCGGCCTTGCTGGGACGTTGGGTCAATGGGAGCTGTGGGCAGCCTTAAAGCCCCTCACCCAGGCTGGTCAGGCACGCCAGCAGGTGGGCATCCCCCGAGGGCTCCCAGACTG
>PVJC01042041.1:0-15098 GCA_004026665.1 Murina feae
AAAAAAAAAATATGTAACTCCAGTACTTAGGGAGCTAACGGGTAGACTTATATGGCAAAGAAATAAATAATTGTAATATTAGGTAGAAAATTAAGGGTATGATTTCTCTCTCTCCAGAATATCTGATCTGCCACAAGAGTGCCTCAAAGCAATGCAGAGGCTGGAAAAAAAGACATCTGGTTGGAGATTTAAAAAAGTTTTTTTGAAAAAAGTGTCTTCTGAGATGGGCTATGAAGCTTAAACAGGATTTCAAGAGGTAGAGATGAAGAAAGGAAGTTCTAGACAGTGAGAAAACACTACTTGTAAAACTGGGTTCAATCCCAGGTCAGCAACCAGTTCTGTCCTCTTGAGTAAATTATATAGTCTCATAGAACTTTAATTTCCCTTGTATAAAATGAGGATAAGAATTGTACCTACCTCATAGTGTTATAAAAATTTAATAATACCATTTATTGACATATACCATTTATTGACAAATTTTGTCCAAAATTTGTTAGCTGGGACTGTTAAAATTATAAAGTGAGTAAAAACGTGTAGAGGATAAGTGTGGATATTCTGGAAACATGAAAACTAGTTGCTTTGAGTATAAGGTTTATGTGTGAGTATAGATGGTTTAATCTGTTCAGGCTGCTATAACAAAATAACAAAAACTGGGTGGTTTATAAACAACAGACATTTATTTTTCACTGTTCTGGATATTGGGAAGTCCAAGATCATGACTCTGGCAGATTCAGTTCCTGGTGTGAACCCTTCCTGGTTCATAGATGGCTGTCTTTATAGAAGGGCCAAGGGGGCCTCTTTTATAAGGGCAATAATCCCATTAATGAGGGCTCTACCCTGGGAACCTAATCCTCCTATATAATAAAAGGCCAATATGCAAATTGTCCCTATAGGTGGGAGTTCAACCAACTGGGAGTTAGATGTGCGCTCACCACCAAGGGGCAGCACAGAACATGACGGGCATCAGCAACACAGCGCTGCCAGCCCCAATGGGCCCAGACAAGAGCAAGACTGCAATGGGATGGTGGAGCAGGTGAGCAGATGGTGCCAGGCTAAGGTGGGTGCAAAGGGAGACCCTGGCTGGCTGCAGCGGCAGGTAGCCAGGGGAAGGGAGCCCCTGGACAGCAGCCGCTAGGGACCCTACCTGTGTACAAATTTCATGCACTGGGCCTTTAGTCTCAAATAAGGCCCCACATCCAAATACCTTCACATTGGAGATTAGGTTTCAAAATCTGAACGGGGAAGGGTGGAACATCAAGCCCTCAGGCTATAGCAATAGTGAAGATAAAGCTGTAAAGTATAGGGTGATATGTTTTTTAAAAAACTGATTTTTTTAGGACAGTTTTAGATTCACAGCAAAATTGAGAAGGTACAGAGATTTCCCATATACCCTCTGCCTCCACACAAGCATAGCCTCCCCCATTATCAACATTCCCCACCAGAGTGGCACATTTGTTACAAATGATGAACCTACACTGACACATCATAATCATTAGGATTCACTCTCGGTATTGTACATTCCAAATGTTTGGACAGATGTATAATATGTATTTACCATTATAGTATCATTCAAAGTAGTGTCACTGCTCTAAAAATCTTTTGTGTTCTGCCTATTCATCCCTCCTTCCCCTAACTCCTGCCAATATGATTTTTTTAGTGTCTCCATAGTTTTGCCTTGTTTTAGACTTGTATAATATATAGCATTTAGATTGGCTTCATTCACTTAGTAATGTGAATTTAAGGTTTCTCCATGTCTTTTCCTGGTTTGACAGCTCATTTCTTTTTAGTGCCAAATAATATTCCATTGTCTGGATGTACCACAGTTTATCCATTCACCCACTGAAGGACATCTTGAGTGCTCCCAAGTTTTGGCAAATATGAATAAATCTGCTATAAACATCTGAGTGCAGATTTTTGTGTGGATATAAGCCCCCCCCCCAAATAAAACATGAAAATATTTGTGTCATATCTACACAATTTAAGTTTTGGCTCTAATAAATGCTGTATCTTTTAAACAAGCTAGAAGGATAAGGAATGTTATGTTCAATCTGTACGTTCTCTCTGCAGTATTAGTATGGAAGACTGACGTTTAGATTGGGCAATCATAGATGTGAATTACCTGATCATCTCCAATAAACACAATTTTTGAGCCATTTCCATTGTATTTTACTCCCCAGACCTGATCCTGGTGGTCAAAGAAGATGTGAACACAAGTCTTCGTTCCAATGTCCTTCATACTCTTGTCAGATGAACGGGAAACAAAGTGAGTGTTGTCAGGATAGAATGACACGTTCAGCACCCAGGATGTGTGGCCACTCAGTACCAGCTAAGTTGGGGTATTATACATCATAAATCTTGATGTAGCCATCATCTAAAGCAGTGATGAGGAGCTTGGAATCTGGGGAAAAGGTCAAGGAGCGAATGGGCATGGCATGGCCTTCCAGCATGTGCAGCAGTTTCCCGGTTGTAATATCAAAAATATTGATGATCATGTCAGTGACTCCACCGGCCAGATACCTCCCATGAGGACTATAGGCAATGCTAAGAATGAATTGTCCAAAGAAATTCCTTTTTCCCACTTTCCACATCAAAAATGCTCACTTTCTCCCACATGAGTTCCTGTGGCCAGATACTGGGAATCAGGAGAAAAGGCCAAAGTCCAGGCATCCACCCATCCTGCATCTATGGACTTTATCCATTTGCCAAACTCCATGGGCGGTGTGTGGCTGATGTCACACCATGCCCAGCTGATGTCCCTCCAGACTCCACTGCAGGGCCAGCCTTTCATCAGGCCATTTCCAGACTTTCACCAGGTCACCCAGGGACCCCATGACCACTGTCTCAGAGTTTTCCTTCTTGTTTGCCCCCCAGGCCACTGACTAAGTGACATCATCATGGGCTTGCTCTTGTTTGAGGAGAATACTGGTCAGTCATTTCCGTAGCCAAGGATGAAGGGCTAACGGCCAGACATCTCGCCTCACTGCCCTGTCGCATAGCACAGGCGCATGTCTAACCTGGACATACGTTTTTAACTTTTGGACAAATACCAAGGAGCAGAAGACAGCTGATCAATGATTTCTTATCACAAATGTTTCTATCTCCCCTTCTCCCTTACTCTCTGAAATCAATTAAAAAATATTTTTTAAAAATATTAGGGAGATTACAAAATCTCTGGGAAAGTCAGGCTTGGAGATCAAGTAACCAGGAACATTACTTAAACCACACAGAGAGAGATGCTCAACCTAGGATGCTAGTGAACGAAAACACAGTTGACATGATACTACAACTCATACTGAGAGACCAGTTGGAAGCCGAAAATCAGGATTACAGGCTTTATTAGGGGAAAAAGATCTGTCTCGCAACGGGAGAACAGCAATCCGTGCAGAGATGAACACACCTTTTGAGGGGAGGAATAGGGGCTTAATGTACTCAGAACACGCTGATTGGTGGCTTAATGTATGGTCCATATAGGAACAAAGGCTTACGGGATTTGGCAGGTATTGATTGGTGGTTCCATGTATAGTCCATATAAGGTACATGGTTAGTCACTCAGGTATTTCTGGGCTGCAGGTATGGTTAGTCACTCAGGTATTTCCGGGCTGCAGATTATGTCATACTCCGCCCACCAGTTGGGGGAAGGGAGGATCTATCACATACAGTTAACACGGGGAAGCAGATGGCCAGAAAATCTGCTATTGCCGCTGCTCATCTCTATCATTATTTCTCTCTCTCTCTCTCTCTCTCTCTCCATTTTTTTTTAAATTTATTTTTTAGAGAGAGAGGAAGGGAAAGGGAGAGAAAAAAAACATCAATGTGAGAGAGAAACCAATCTGAAAATTGGTGATTTTAGGTAGAGTGAATTATCAAAATGATGAAGGATTAAAGGGTGAACTTGTACTGCTCTTATTTTACTGAGTAGGTTCTGCTGAACGAGGGGCTCTTTTGATGCCTAGCGTACCCACTTTGTCTCCAAAACCATAGAGAGGGCTGGAGGCAGCTGACCTAGCAGATTTTAAATGAAACTGAAATGAAAGTTCACTTCCTCTTCGTGGATAACTCATGTGACAAGTTCCAATTTCTTTTTAAAGTCAAATTTAGCTGAAGTCTCTTTGCTGCCTTTGAAATCTTTGGAGAGAGACCACCTTCAAGCATTCTTATTATGGGAGCACCTGCTGGTTCCAATATGTATGTACTGTCTTCTCGAATTTGGTCTTTAAACCCTTTGTGTTTTCAGCTTGCTCTGCCTGCCAGGTTTTAAATCTTTGGTTTCAGGAAGTAAACTAAAAAATCAAATGGCTCCATTTGCCTCTTTGCTTTTGGACTGAAAGGAATTCATTTTTGAAAAGTTAATTGTGTAGTTGGACATCTAAGCCTGAGGCTGAAATGTAGTTTTCTTTGGTGTATAATTTGAAGATTTACATGGTTACAATTCCAGTTATTTTGAATTAAAAAAAAAACACAACGGAATTAAAAGGAGAATCCAGTTTGAGAAAGGGCTAGTCACTGAATTTTCTGTTAAAATGCTTTTGTATTAAATACATAAGTGGTGTTTTCAAAGCAGTTAATTGCTTCCTTTGAAATCAATATTTTGATTGCTGGGGGAAAAGTTTAAAAAATTAACACAATAAAATGACCTTTGGATGTGAAAAGAATTCTTAGGCGTTGTCTTTAAACTACCTCTAAATGTTGTGAATATTTAAATAGGCCAGTTAAGAAGAACTTACGCATTCAAAAATTCTGAGAATAAATGGTTTTTCTGAGATTTGCCTTCCCCTTAATGAGGAAAGAGGATTTCCCTTGATTAGATTTGTTGGCAAATCCTGGAAAAGTCCCTGCTTCCTGCAACAATGCCAACCCTGAATGTGAGTCTGGCTTACCAAATACCAAGAAATTTCTGAAAATCACTTTTTAAAGAGCTAATAAACATTAGTAGTAGTATTTCTGACATGAATCTGCAGTTATTCCTTGTGACTATACAGGGTGGGGCAAAAGTAGGTTTACAGTTGTTTGTATGGAAAATAATGCAATAATTCATAAAAATAGCACAAGAATAAATTTTGTACATGAAACTGTACACGAGTTTATTCTTGTATTATTATTTATTAATTAATTATTGTATTATTTTCATATGAACAACTGTAAACCTACTTTGCCCCCACCCTGCCTATCCTCCCAAACTTTTCCTGTATAATTCTGATGTGTAGTGTTCTGTCCCTTAGACAGACTTTGCATTGCTATTTTTTGTTATCAAAGACATGGTCACAATAGATGCAGCTAACAGCTACTCTTTCTATGTGACCTTTCCTTTCACAGAATGAAATGGCTGCTCTGGGTTCTCCTGGGGTGCTCCTCTGCCATGGCGCAACTGCGCAAAGACCCCACATTGGATCATCACTGGGATCTCTGGAAAAAAACCTATGGCAAGCAATACACGGAAGAGGTAAATGGGATTGCCACTTGAGTGAGCTGCTTTTACTCTAGTACTCTGTGCTTTCTCCCTCTCAAATTATATTCTTACAAGCAGTGTTTTTAATAAATGTTCCGTTCACATTTCTTGCCAGATTCTGCTCTTGGTACAGCAGGAAACAAAGCAAAACAAAGTTCCTGTTTTTATAGAGCTTATACCCTAGTAGGAGAGACAGGAAATAAGTCAATAAATAAGCAGGTATATAGTGTGTTAAATGGTGATAAGTGAAGTAGAGAAAAACAAAGCAAGCATGGAGGGCCCTGGGTGATGGCTGGGAGAGGCTGGCAAAGATTATTCTCTAGAACAGTCAGGGAAGGCCTCACATACTGGTATAAAGTGACATTTGAGCAGAGAATTGACAGAAGCCAGGGAGCAAGCAAAGTGGACAACTAGAGTGAAGGTCCCAGGCCATGAGGAAAGAGTGCATGTCTGGGGAATAAAAGACCCTGATTTCCGCCCCTGGCAGATGGAATGCCAGATGTTGTTTCCTGACTCTCACTTCCCACTTTGTACTCTTGTTTTTATTTCAAAACATACTTACTAATTTAGATTTTAAGTCCTTAACCCTAGTGCTCTCAATAACTAAGTCCTGTAACTACAAAAAAGGTATACATACTTTGAGTAATTATAAAGGCAGTATTTATTAAAATACATTTCATTTTCAAAGTATAAGAATCTACAGACACTCTGTGGGACACTCTGTATATAACACTAATGAGTTTGTAGGCAAACATGCAATTACTTATTTGATGTATCATTTTTGTATAAAAAGATACTTTGGGTAGAATGTGCACTCTGAGTTGTTTTCTTGGGATGATGAACTTCACCTTCACTCTAATTTCAAAGTCCACTAGAGTTAGATATGCAGATGGTACCACTGTCTGGTTAAATTAAAGCTATCTCTCTTTTTAATGATTTCACTCCCTAAGGTGAAGTAAAAATGACTTTCCATTGGTATCTTACCTTGATTTATTTAATTCATACTACTTTACTTAATAAGTTCATTTCTTGTTTCCTTTCCTATACTTCATTATATTTATTTTTCTTTATTCTGTTTTTTTTTATTCTAGTGGTTTAGAATAATAAATACCAGAAGAAAATGGAAGAATAGCTTCAAATCACTAAAGAAAAATAGCTAGAAAGAAAAGAAAAATAGCTAGAAATATATAATCAGTTAAACTATCTTTCAAGATTGAGGACAAAAAAAATTTTTTTAAGCCTGTAAAGATTTTGTGAATTTACTACCTACAAAGGATATACTTCAACCAATGGCACTTTGTAAAAAAAGACAAAAAACTTTTTAGCAGACTGAAGAAGTTCATTATATATCATAAAATAATATTACTCACACCAAGCAATTAAGAGCAAGAATTAAGATTAATATATAGTTTTACCAGTTATATTGAATATATTCATTTATTTACATGACCCCTTGCAAATCCACTTTTGGTAGAATGCTTCATAATATGTTTATTTTCATTATTGAATCCTTATTTGTGCAGAATTCAGTACAACTATGTTCTTTTTCTTTACATATTAGAATGAGGAAGTAACACGACGTTTCATCTGGGAAAAGAATCTAAAATTTGTGATGCTTCACAACCTGGAGCATTCAATGGGAATGCATTCATATGATCTAGGCATGAACCACCTGGCAGACATGGTAGGTAAACCTCAGATAATCCTACTCTTATCACTTGGTAAGCATGATTTCTATCTTTCCAAAAGCAGATTGAAAGTAAATGACAAAGGCCAATTATCTATGTGTACAAAGTTAGAAAAATGCAGAATTTAAACACAAGAATTTGCACAGATTCTTTTAGTCCTACTGTGACCACTTTCCTTAACAAATCCCTTCTTTATTTTAAACTCATAGACTACTATTGTTTTTTGTTTTTATTAGTTTTAGAAAGCATTGCCTAATTTTTTAAAGCCTGGTAAGACTACTCACAATCTTGTAGTTACCGTACTCATGTAAAGTCTAAATTGACAATTTATTATGGTCCACCTGCTTTCTTAATTGGGGAATGCAGGCATTTAATACCACACAAAAAACCTCCCATTTTAGATTCTGTATTACCCTGCAAAACTGCACCACTGTGGCCAAAATCATAGGATCACTTGCTTCCTGGAATCACAGTACCCCTTGGAAGGGAACACCCTAGGTAGATTAAATTCCCACATAAATGTCGAACTCTCCTCTGTAATTCTTTCTCACAAGGAAAACCAGTTCAATCTACTTTTTAGGCAGCTTTTTTATAGAATTATGCCTTGCTTTGAACCAAAAATCTGTCTCCCTGTAACTGCTAGTTTTTATAATTTTCTTCTTCTTCCCACTGTCTAACTGGGATACTAATGCAAAATGTAAGAGTAAAAAAGAGACCCAGATAATTCACCCACAAGGTAGTTAACAATATCTATGATGGTTACAACTACCACTTGTTTTTTCTCAGTTGTCAAATATATTCAGAGTTATAGTTACTAGGCTATTGAAAAGCAGGATATAAGTGAAAGGTCATATATATTTTTTGCCTTATAGACCAGTGAAGAAGTAATGTTATTGATGAGTTCCCTAAGAGTTCCCAGCCAATGGCAGAGAAATGTCACTTACAAGTCAAATCCTAATCAAAAATTACCTGATTCTATGGACTGGAGAGACAAGGGGTGTGTTACTGAAGTGAAATACCAGGTGAGTATCATCATGCCAGGCCTCTGTACCCAGGTAGAGTTCTCTCTTCTGTAAATACTTAGTCTAGCTACATAATTGGGCAGCGAATCTCCCTTATGTACCTTCTAATTATTTTTAGTATTCTGTCTTCCCAACTAATTGTGAGCTTCTTGAGAACAAGGACCACATATCATACTTTATTTGTATTCCTCACTAATGGTTAGAACCACATTATACAAAAACTGTGAACTAAGCAAATAAGTCAAGACTGACTTTCATTGCTCATGCTATCAATCGACTGCACTGGACCCTCCACCATGCTAACTGCTTGAGAAACAGTATTGTGTGAGAGAGAGTATCTCCCTCCATCTCACTTATGAAATTCAGGTGGGAAGGAGAGAAAGGAGTTATAGCTCAGAGTAGTCTGTAAATCGCACAGTCAATTAATTTGATTACGCTTGCATTGTTAGAATAAGAAATACAGGCTTTAAATTTTTGTTTCTATGTTTTTATATTTCCTTTATTTTGCTTGTAAAAAAAAAACAAGCTACAAAAATCCTAAATTAGGGATAAGTAAGAGTAAAACACATGTATCACCTTAGAGATCTAGGTAAGGAAGACTCAGAATATTCTAAGCAGCTGCCCCGGCTTGTGACACATAAAGAATGTAAAAATTAATAAGTGAATGTTACTGTTCACCTCTTTTTTTCACCTGGTTCTTTTTCTTTCTTTTTTTGGTTATTTTTCTTTCAACTAGTTTTGGGTTTCTTTGGAGATTCTCTAAAATAAAAGTTTAGGAAGATCTGATAAACTACTTATTTAGATGTTGACTATAAATAATGTAATGAACTTCTTTCCCTGGGTGCTTGTATTGTAATAGGTGATTTTGCTCTAACCAAAAGCAAATTCAGTTTGCTTTCTTTGGGTAGAGAGCAAGGTGGGATGAGAAGAGAAGAGAGTGAGAGCAATTATGATAGGGCTCTGGACCCTCTGGACCTTTTGTTCTTCTGTTTGTAAAATATCTTTGGATTTAAAAATTTGGAAGCTAAAAAAATTTTTTTTTGACCTAATATTTCAGGCATGGCATCATTTTTCAGAAGAAAGGGTATTTTAGATCAAGGGAATCACCCCTTTCAAATTCATTTTATTGTAGGCAACTATTTCCTTTATTTATGGGTGAAAATATCTTGGATTTAGTATATGCTTAATAAGTACTGTTTCTTAATATGCTTGAATATGGCAATTATGCTTTGAGTTCAGCCATTTGCAAATCTTTATCAAGGCTGAACCTTGCCCAGAGAATGAGCAGGGGTTTAGTCTTCATTCCCATTGTCTAAGACAATGATTGTCAACCTTTTTCATCTCATGGCACAAATAAACAAATTACTAAAATCTGTGTCACAATAAAAAAATATTTTTTTGGCCTATTGACACAAAAAAAATAGGTATAATTTTGATTCACTCATACTGGACAGCTATTGTTGTGTTAGTTGTAAACATTTGTGTTAGTTGTAAACATATTTGAAAAATATGTTCTTATTGATTTTAGAGAGGAAAAGGGAGGAGGAGAGAGAGAGACAGACAGAGAAACATGAGGAGAGAAAAACATCAATTGGTTGCCTACTAGTGCCCCTACTGGGGATTAAGCCCTGAAACCCAGGCATGTGCCCTGACAGGGAATGGAACCCGTGACCACTAGGTGCCTGGTACAACGCTCAACCAACTGAGCCACATCGGCCACGGCAGCTGTTGTCACTTTTTTATTTGACAATCTAAGGGAAAAGAGGTCAATGCCCCTAACTAGTCAGGTATTGTATGTTTTAAAAATTCTTGCAGCACACCAGTGTGTTGTGGCATACCAGTTGAAAATCACTGGTCTAAGCAGAAGAGGAAATGATAGTGGGGGAGCTCTTCTGATAACTATAGACAGGGCTGACATGTTGGGTGTTGCCCAATTTGGGTGTTACTGACTTTCTATGATTGCCTGTATGACTCTGTCTCTGTTTCAGGGTTCTTGTGGTTCCTGTTGGGCTTTCAGTGCTGTGGGGGCCCTGGAAGCACAGCTGAAGCTGAAGACAGGAAAGCTGGTGTCCCTGAGTGCCCAGAACCTGGTGGATTGCTCAACTGAAAAATACAGCAATAAAGGCTGCAATGGTGGATTCATGACACGGGCTTTCCAATATATCATTGACAACAATGGCATCGATTCAGAAGCTTCCTATCCCTATAAAGCCATGGTGTGTCACAAGGAAATATTTTGAACTGCCCCATGATCTTATATCCCTTGACTGACTGTACTAAATTCACCACCAAACCAATTGCTTGAGAAACAAGTGTTGTGCATATAAGAATCCTGATTAGGAATTCTAAATTCTCAAGAGTTCTCTTTCTTATGCAGGAGTCTTCTAAATTTATCAGTGGCATATTGGTTTTAGACAAGCAAATACAATTAATTCATGCTTAGAAGTGGAATTTCAGCAAACCTTCCTTAAAATTCTTTCTAAATATCTGTCTGGTATTTAAACTCTTTGTCCTATAGCCTCCCATGATCACTCTTATCTTGGATCATCAACGACATCATTCTTCTAGCTACTAAAACACTAAGTAATGCTCTCTTCCTCCTCCTTGTGAGTTCATGATATATTTTATTAAACAATATAAGTAATATATCCATCCATATTGCAAAAAATTTAGAAAAGATAAAGTCACTCCAAAACCCCCTACCTTATCCACTATTATTTTGGTTTATTTCTTTCAAGTTCTTTTTCTACTAGGTACTTAAAAAGCGTAGTTGTATAAACAAACATGAATCGGTAACCTCCCTTTCCCACATGAAATATACTGTTTTCCATATTACATGGTTGTTATAAACCATTATTTAAACTGCAGATCATCTTGCAGGCATTATATTACCAAAAGGATTTTAAAGCTCTAGTCTAGAGTTTATGGTCTTTATGTTGTACACCCCTACAATCCACTTAGAGTCTGAGGGACATCATCCTGGCAACTTATGCATATATGAAGCTGTGCACAATGTAAAACGATGGGATAGATAATGCTGTATATCCTCCGCTATTGATGAAACATGGCACTAGGCTTTGGAAGATTTGATTTTTCTTTCTTCAAAACAAGAAGGCACCTTAGATACTTGAAAAGGCTAAATGAGGAAATAAAAGATATTTGAAGTCCAAACTTAGTATATTGGTGATTTATGAAAGAAAGTGAAGTACACTTCTTTATCTAATATATACCTTTTTTTTTTTTTTTTGCAGGATGGGAAGTGCCAGTATGATGTAAAATATCGAGCTGCCACATGTTCAAACTATGTTGAACTTCCTTTTGGTAGTGAAGAGGCCTTGAAAGAAGCTGTGGCCAATAAAGGACCTGTGTCTGTTGCTGTAGATGCGAGCCATCCTTCTTTCTTCCTCTACAAAAGTGGTAAAAACTCAGATAGAGTATCCTCTTGTTATATTCTGCCCTTGCACTATAAGAAAGAATATTATCCACCTCTGGGTGTTTTGAGTAGGATAAACAGAACCCTCCATTTCATATGCATATTTTATACCCAGTTCTAATTAGTAAATACTTACCAACGTTTACTAATACTATATGCCAAGTACCACCATGAATTCTTTCTTTGCATTTTCTCATTTAAGCCTCACAATAACCCCATTTTACAGATGAAAAACTTAAGTCTTAGGTTAACTTGCCTAAAGTCTCACATTCTGAAAATAGTTAACTGGGATTAGAAACTGTGTTACTTGACTCCAGCACCTGTGCTCCTAACCATTGTAGCCACTATGTACTACAGGTGCAGCATAGCAGTATAAAGGAAGGCACCCACTGATGGGTAGAAGGCTATAATATTTTTTCTAAACCTCACCTTAAAAATAATTTAATCTAGCCCTGGCTGGTATTCTCAGTGGTTAGAGTGTCAGCCCCCACATACCTCAGGATTGTTGGTTTGATTCCCAGTCAAGGGCATGTACCTGGGTTGCAGGTTCACTCCCCGCCCCCCGTCAGAGTACATATGGGAGGTAACCAGTTGATGTGTCTCTCTCACATCCATGTTTCTTTCTCTCCCCCTTCCTCCCTCCCTTCTACCCTCTCTGAAAAGCAATGGGGAAAAATATCCTCAGAGGAAGAGTAACAAAAAGTTTTAATAAAATCATTTAATCTACTAAAGAATGAAAATATATGGAAGAAACAATTTAGAAATATTTACAAAGAAATTCAGTAGGCCTTGGCTGGCTAGCTCTGTTGGTTAGAGGGTCATCTGGACAGGCCAAGGTAGGGGGGTCCCATTCCCTGGTCGGGCACATATAAGAAGCACCAATGAACGCATAGGTAGCAGAACAACACAGCAATCTCTCTCTCTTATAAATAAATAAAAAAAGAAATATAACTATATAAGTTTAAAATACTTAGAAAAGGGTGACAGTTTTATCAAAGAAAACGTCTTAGGAAACTTGGCAAAAAAACTGATAAACACAGCATTGATGGCTAAGAATTATGAAATATAGATAGTTTAAAAATTAGAGTATATGTTCCTAAAATTTTAATTAACCTAGCCATATATGCAAAACAGTCTAGTAAAAGTAATAGCATTTTCAAATATCCTTCATTGTCACATACCATTCACTCTTTTACTATCTCCACTCATTTTATTCTCAGGTGTCTACTATGACAAAGCCTGTACTCTAAATGTGAATCATGCTGTATTAGTGGTTGGCTACGGTAACTATAATGGAAAAGACTACTGGCTTGTGAAAAACAGGTAATATATTTGTACTTTAATGTATATTTAATTAAAATCAGGAATTGGAGGGAGCCTCAACAAATGCTTTGTAATTATGGTGATGATCATGGTATTGACAATGATAACATCTTATAAAGTGACATTCTAAATAACTCAGTGCCCCCATTTCTTCACTTCCTATTGTGCCTTCAGCACTTTGTTTTCATGGGTGATCTTCTACAACACTTTTTTGATCATTCCTTCTTGATCTTTAAGAATATCTACTCCTCTGCTTAGCTCACAAATGTTGGTCTTTCCTCCAGGGCTCCATCCTTTGCCCATTACGCTACTTATTCTACATTTTTCTTGGGTAACATCCTTCCATTCTTAGAATTTTAGTTATATACTATATTACAGACCTGATGCATGAAATTTGTGCAAGAGTAGGCCTTCCTTCCCCCAGCTGCCAGCACCGGCTTCCCTCTGGCACCAGGGACCCAGGCTTCCCTCACAGCCCCAGATTCGTCTGGAAGGTCGTCTGGGAAGATGTCTGGTCTAATTAGCATATTACACTTTTATTATAGATACTTTCAAATCTCTAATTCTAGTTCTGACCTCTGCCCTGAACTTCAGACTTATTTATCGGGACATATTCACTTCTGTATCTTATTTTCTCCAAACTCAATAGATGAATATAGGAATTCGTTACCCTCTCTTCATTCTGTCCTTTTCTAGAGCTTCCCATCTCACTAAATGACAATAACACATAACACAGTCACCCAATTAGATACTATTGATTTTTCTAGACCCCTCCAGATCCAACCAAGCAACAGGCCAAATTAATTTTTCCTCATATCTGTCCTTGCTTCTGTTCCCTCTCCATTTCTTCTTTTATTGCTCCAGGTCAACCATTTCTTGCCTGGATTAGTCCTGTAGCCTTCTAATTTTAATCTCAAATCCATTTTTCATACTGCTTCCAAACTGGTCTGTCTAAAATATGAGTCTGAACTTATAACTCTTCTACTTAGTACCATTCAGTGTAAACTTAATATTCCCTAGTAAAGAAGATTAGCTGTCTATGCTGTCGTCCCTACCTGCTCGGTCAGCCTCAACTCCTGGCACTTGTTATCTTACATTTCTGATTCTAGTTATATTGAACTATACACAATTATAGTTCTTATTCATATATTCAAATATTTATCTTTACCAGGAATTAGACTGTCAACCTTTTGGTGCAAAGGATGATGCTCAACCAACTGAACCACGCTGGTCGAGCAGATAACTTTTAAATCTGAGATGACTCCATAGGCTTTACAGCCATGTACTGTTTCACATCATGTGATGTACATTCAGAAAACATAAAGCCCTAGCCAATTTGGCTCAGTGGATAGAGCTTCGGCCTGCAGACTGAAGGGTCCCGGTGTTCAATTCCTGTCAAGGGCACATACCCTGGTTGCGGGCTCTGTCCCCAGTAGGGGATGTGCTGGAGGCAGCCAATCAATGATTCTCTCTCATCATTGATGTTTCTATCTTTCTCTCCCTCTCCCTTCTTCTCTGAAATCAATAAAAATATATTTAAAACAAAACAAAACAAAAAACCATAAAGAGGCTTTTAATATAGTCCCAAATCAAGTTTAATTAGAAAGAAAAATTTTCATGGAGGAAAAAAATTATTCTAAAGCCAAATAAGTCTTGTTTTTGTAATGAACACCAACATTGTTATTTGATCACCATGAATAATACAATAATTTATAGAATATATATATTTAAATATACTAATGACACTAAGTCACAAGACTAAGGCATATTAGAAGTACTTCTTTGATAACATAGGGGAAATCTGTTTTGATTCAGATCCCATAATAAATCCTTAACTTCAATTCAAGTATACTCTGGGGATTAAAAACAAAACAAAAAACATACCTGAAGAATGACCAGAATCTCAGCATTGTTCTTGTCTAGGGCTGTATCAAAGGCAGACTTGTCAAACTTGCTGAAAGCATGGACATCAGCTCCGTATTTGATAAGTAGCTCTACAACATCTTGATGGTGGTATTCTGTGGCCCAATGCAAAGCTGTCATCTTCAGCATATCCTTGGCATTCACATCTGCACCATTCTGTCACAGAAAAGTAATGTTTTCATATTGACACTGGTTACAGCAGCACAGGTGCAAGATCCCATCAGAGACTTTCCATAGATTACAATATTCAAATTTAGATCATG
>PVJC01042042.1:0-15102 GCA_004026665.1 Murina feae
CCATCTATCCATCCTGTCATTCATCCATGTATCCACCACCCATCTATCCATCCAGCCATCCATCCATGTATCCACCATCCATCTATCCATCCTGCCATCCATCCATGTATCCACCATCCAGCCACCCGACCATACTCTGGGAGGGAGCGCATGAGGATGTTTACTGTGAAGCAGAGGAAGCTGGTACTTGGGCTAGTCACTGGCTCAAAGCTGGTGAGGCCAGGGGAAACTGAGACCCAGAAAAGGACCACATTCTTTCCTTGCTTCCTTTCTTCCTTTCTCTAATACTGAGCCCATTCATTCATTCAACCTCTCTTCATTCATTGGGCACCTGATACCTCCCTTTCCCTCCCCCCCAAAAAAAATCTCCAAAACACCCCAAAAACCAACAACACAAAACAACAACTGTGCCAGGCATAAGTGACATGGAGTGAAGCTGACATCCTGCTCTGACCTCATGGACTTACATTATAGCAGGTGAAACAAATAAACAGGCTAAACATGTAAAATGGCAGGTTGAGGTAAGAGATTTGTATAAAACAAATGAGCAAGCATGTGTGATGATCCATCTTTTGAGGGCAGAGTCAAGGAAGGCTTCCCTGGGAAGATGAGGATGAGCTCCTCTGAGGTCATACGGGGACAGCATGTTCTATCTGTGGGAATAGCACATGCAAAGGCCCTGAGGTGGGAAGGGCTTGCACCCACAAGTTGCTGAGAGAGGGTCTGGCAGAGGATATATGCTCAGCCAGCATCAGGCTGTGTAGACTGTGTCATCTTGGGCTCCCACAAGGGAACTTCCAGCCATCGTTTCCCAGATAACCCCTCTCCCATCTCCCCACCACGAGGAGTCACTTTGGATTTGGGAGTCCAGTTCAAAGGCTTTCCAAAACATCATTAACATTCAACAAAAAGAAACCATCAGGCAGTCGATGCAGGAAGATTGCAGACAGCTTGCCAGTTATCAACGGGAGATAATTAAATCATGAGTTTGCAATCGTCCCCTCAGGACCAGGCATGCTTCTTTTCTTCCCTCCTGGTTTGTTGCCTGCAGTGTGGACCGGGAAGTGGGTTTGCTCCCAGGAGAGAGAGGGAACGCAAGGTATTCTCTACATGAGAGGAAAGTAAAAATCCTAGAGATTCACTCCTTATTTGATTCCCTTATCAGCAAGATAGTGTTGTCACTCACCAGGGATGGGTGTGTCATTGAGGCTCATCCTGCTCTGAGAAGCCTTGAATTTGTGTTTGTAGGTGAAGTCCATGGGCCCTTGTGTGTGAGCAGAGGAGACAGTGTGAGTGTCCCCATCCCCTGTCGTACCCTTCACAACACCCCACCAAGCACAGAATCCTGGGAGATCCCTGGGAGCTCAGTGAGACTCGGGCAAGTACAAGATCAGGGCGTTCCATCTACGATAAGGTGACCATATTTTAACATTGTTAAAGCGGGACACCATTGACTGCTTGGCCTCTGAAAACCGTATCTTCCCTTCACGTTCTCCTGCCGTTCCCTAGCTTGTACATTCTTTCCAAAAATCGGGACTTTTTTAAAACACCGCGGGACGCAGGACAAATTGTTAAAAATCAGGACTGTCCCACCAAAAGTGGGATGTCTGGTCACCTTAATCTATGACTGAGGCAGAGTGGCATGGGCACCCAGAGTCCACAGCCCCTGTGATCCAGAACTTGCTTCTAACACAGAAAGAAGCAACCTTGTTCTAAGAAACAACAACCACCGAAGGAACCCTAGCGTATGTTTTGTGTCCCTTCCCTGTCCCAGCCAGCCCCTTCTGTAAAAAATAAAGCCATCGAAGGAAAGGGGAAGAGAGAGCAACCTTGAAGCCCTTCCTCAGTCACCAGTGAGCCCCCAGGAGGGTGTGTGCAGAGTGTGTGCTATCTAGAGAGAAATAAAACAGCTGAGTTCAGTTTGTGCGGTGTTTCTACGGTGCCAGAAAGAACAAAATACATATGCATGTATGAGCAACGAAATTCAAATAGTGTCATTTCGGTGACTCCGCATATGAGTCAAATGTTCTCATGTTTGCGTTTAAAATTGACATTGCATAATAAAAAGACGAATGATCAAATTCATGCTAATAATTACACATGCATTCTTAGGACGACTTTGAATGGCAAATAAAAAATACGCAACAAATCAAGAGTCTGCAGAAGGAAGGAAAGAAGGCTGTAGCTGAGATGACAGAGGCCTTGCTTTTGAACAAGGGGCCTCGTGTGTTTCTTTTGCACTCACTCCGCAGTCTGCATGCTGCCTTGCTTCCAGCTGACAGGAGGGGCCTGGCTCTTCAGCGCTTGTGAGGTCCTCTGACCAGTGATTGGAAACTAAGCAGCTTTCTTTGCAAGAATCACCTCCGTGTCATCCTCCCAACAGCCCTAAACAGGTTACTGCTATGATCTGCAACTTACAGATGAGGATGCCAAGGCTCAAAGGTGAACTGTCGTGTGCAAGCTGGAGTGTGGTCAAGCTGATGATCTTTCTGTCTCTAAGCCCAAGCTTGCCCGGCCTCGGGCATCCCTTTCCGCAGATGTGCAAACAGCGTTCACTTGGGCTCTTCGCTTTGCCAGATGCGCTTCCTCTAACTCAGTCCTTCAACCTAAAAGTCCCTGGAATTGTCTCCTCTCACTGTTTCCAACCCCTCTCAGAGGAGTTTCCACATAAAAGCTCAGAGAGAGACAGGATTGGGAGGAGAAACTGGAAAAAGGCAGCAGATTCTTCATGTTCTGTTTATCCCGCCATGTTTCCTTGGGTTCTGGCCCGGTCCTGTTTGCTTGGCTATGCAGATCAGAGCGGAGACACCCATCCCGGGGACCTGGAGCAGCATTGGAGTGTTAATTATATTTTCTATCTGCCTCTAAACTCCTGTTTGGGAGAGCCTGGGCGTTCTTAAAATAAATGGCAGTATAAAATTGAAAACAGCTAGCGTTCCTGAATCAATTTTCACGTCTTATGGCTTTGAAGCATAATTCATTTCTCCCTCTTGTGCTTCGTGGGGACAGGGACGGCTTCCTGCTGCCGTGAAATTTCATGAGAAGCAAATCAGTTCGTAATCTGCAGACTTCGTGTCTCCCACCCTTTGGAGCCCTTCACTAAAAGCAAGAAATGCCCTGTCTCCCCACCGTATTAGTCCACGTGGGCAAGGAGAGGACAGAAAAAATGTATAATTTATTTCGTGAACTGAGGAGATAACTGCAAAGAATTTAACCTGTAACTGTGCGGGTAATGGCTCCCATTACCTGAGCGGCGGTTGTTGGTTGCGTGGGGTGGGATGTGGGCGCCCAGCTTACGCGTGTCCTGAGTGTGGCACCAGGCAGTGTCTGGCAGAGAAGCACACCTCAGCTGCCATGTTACTTAGAAGAGGGTGTTCTTTAAACATGCGTATATTTACATTGAAGTATAACCACCATCTAGGTGCGTGCACAGGTCTTATAACACATCCACTCCATGTGGTTTTGCACATTGAACATACACACTTTGCATTTTGCACAAATTCACTCTTCTCTAACCCCTGTTGTGAGCAAGATACAGAGCATGCCAGCCCCTATTTGTACCTCCTGATGAGGTGAGGGCTGTTCTGCCTTCTATCACTGTAGCTTGGTTTCTCTTGTTCTTGAACGTTGTGTGGATGGAGCCATCCAGTACGCATGCAACCTTTGGTGCCATCATTTTCACTCATTGTTCCTCTGCATTTTATCCATGTTCTTGTGCATAGCGTAAGTTTGTCCTTTTTCATCGCTGCATGCTATTCCATGGCATGACTGTGTCACAGTTCATTCATTCCTTTGTTTATGGATGGGAATTTGAGTTATTTCCATTTTGGAGGCTCTTCTGAGCCACACATGCTGTTCCGAGTACTGGAGGGATCTGTCTTGCTGTTATTAAAAGCTGGTTCTTCCCCTTTGGAGTCACATGTCATGTGCACTTGTGTGCACACTTGAGTCCTTCCCATGTTCTCACTTGTTTTTAGTCCTTAGTTTTGACAGAAGCAGGAGCTGGGGGACCACTCGCAGGGCCTGGCTGGAGGCTCCAGCCTGGTTCTCTCAGGAAGCGCATTCATCACTTCTGAGCCACTGGCTTCTTTCTCTGAAGTCAGCGAGTCCCCGGGAAGTCCCGCTTCCCTTCCGGGGCCTGGCCGCGTGTGGCCTGGATTCTACACTAATTAAGCAGCCCGTCTCCTCCGAGGGCGGATTTTCTTCCCGTCTGAATACAAATGAAAGTCCCGTGCTGTTAACATTCAGGTCAGTTCATCACAATCGGCGGCTTTCAAACTCAAAGGCCCAAGTGATTTCAAAGGCAGTCACCCACGTCTGCTGGAGGCCCATGTGACCACGCACAGCTGATCCCACCGAGAAGCCTGTGCGGGAGGAGCTTGCTTAGACCGAGCTGGCGGGCTCGTGGCTTTAGAGGGTCCACGGTGACCGGGCCCCGGGTGTGGGCTAACTAGTCTGATAGCACACCCATCCCTGCTTAGTGAAGATTCAAAATCCTCTTTATTTCATTTATGGAGTCACTTCATGGAGCAAAGGTGGACCCAGCACCTTCCACGGGTCAGGCACCGCTCTGGGCCTGCGGGGCGGAAGCTCACAGGACACGCGTGTGCGGGGGACAGAGGGGAAGCGATAAGCATCCACAGGTGAGTGCAGCTGCCGAGGGCGTGGAGGCCGAGGAGGGACAGGGCTCCTAGCGCAGGTGGAGGCTGGCGTGTTGTAGGCAGACACTCAGCTAGACCCTGCTCCCTCTGTGGAATGTCACCGCCGGCCACAGGATCCTTCTGGTGGTAAACTTCGCCGCTGCAGGGCCCAGCTTGTCCAACCTCGGGCCAGTGTGCCCCTGCTTCTCAGGCAGATGGCGCATGGCAGTGCCCACGTCGCTGGGAGAGGAGGGTGAGCTCTCCAGGTGCTTCCACCGTGAGATGCTCCAGGAAGGGGAGGCAAGGTGCCCAGCAGCCTTGAGAGCATCACTGGGCTCCGGGACCTGCCCATTTCCGGCGTGACGATTCCTGTCCCCCCTCAGATGGTAACTCTTAGGGCACAGTGTGTGTTCCTCTCTCACCTGTCTGCCTCCAAGTCCAGGCTCGGTAAGTAATACAGATGGATAGCCCAGGCTGGCCTCTGCTGGCCTGTTGGAGGGCAGACCTTGCAGGCTCAGGTTGAGAGTGATTAATTAGAACACAATAGGGGGAGGGTGCCCAGGGGCCCAGGGGCATGTGTGTCACCTGGATGCATTTATACACATGCAAAGCCAGCCCGACCTGACTGGGGTGGGTCTGCTGTGTTGCCGTCATTTGGGGCACAGAAACAAGCCCCCTGTCCTGGAATGTCCCCACCAAACCTTGATGGCAGGCCAGGCCTGCTGTCGAACATGCCAGGCAGCGGCCAGGCTCCCTGCACCCACTTTGCCTCCATGGCCTCAGTTTCCCCATCTGCAAACTGAAGGGTACAGCAGCCGTAGCTGCCTGCTCCCAGCAGCCTCCTTGTGCAGGAAACACCCCTAAGTGGCCTGAGCTTCAGCCCCGTGCAGCCTCCAGGGCCTGAGGGTGACCCTGGACTTTCTGAGTGTTTGGATTGGGGTGTTTGACTAGAACTGGGATATTTCAGTTCACTGTCTTCAGTTCACTGTCTTTGCAAGATGCTACTATTTAGCAGTTACTGAGCACCTTTAGGGACCAAGCTCTAAAACCAAGATTTCCACTTGGATAATCTCAGGGAATCCGTCCAAGAGGTTTAGAAAGATTTGCTTCCTATCGTCTCATTCAGTGCCTGGGGAGGTGCAGAGTCACAGCCTGCAAGCTGCTTTCTCAAGGTCACTCCATATACCAGTCCATGATGGGCTGGGTTTTCACTCCATTTGTTGTTGTTATAAAAATTGTCAAATATACAGAAGAGTCGGAAGAACAGTACTTACCTGCTACACTCAACAAAGGCTGCCTTTGGGCCCCTTTGCTGCATCTATGTAAGTGCTCGTGCGTGCTCCTGTGCCTCTGCGTGTGAACTATTTCAAAGGGAGTTGCAGGCATCAACACAGCTCCATTTCCAAAGGAAAAGGCCATTTTTCCTTGATATCGACACCACTGTTTTCTTACCTAAGTAACCTTAAATCTTTGATATTATCTACAGTCCACTCCACAAGCAAATTTCTCAGGCTTCCTCCAAACATCTTTTTAGTGGTTTTGCTTTAGTGGAACAATGATCCAACAACGTTCTCACGTTGCACTTAATTCTCACATCTCTTGAGTCTTTAGAAATCTAGAATATTCTCCCTCCACCCTTCCTCCATGACCTTGGCTTTTTGAAGTGAACACTCAGCTACCCTGCAGATTGTCCCCCATTCTGGATTTCCTTGCTTTTCTCTCTCCACAACTTCCCATAAAAACATAACATCAGGTGGTTCCACTCTTGGAGATGCCAAGTGTGACCACTGGGAGATAGATGGTGGCCACTAACTTCTACTCTGGGAAGTTTTATTTTCCCTTTGACATTATTCTGTAGGGAGATATTTTGGCCCCTTGCAAAGACTCTGTTCTCCCAACACCCTTTCAACTCATGGTTTGGGCCCATTAGTGATTCTTTCCTGAAGGAATATTTTACTGGCAACTGCAAATGGTGTTTGTTAATGTTCTCCTTCCTCCTGTATTTTTTAAAAAATATATTTTATTGATTTTTCACAGAGAGGAAGAGAGAGGGATAGAGAGTTATAAACATCGATGAGAGAGAAACATCAATCAGCTCCCTTCTGCACACTCCCCACTGGGGATGTGCCCTCAACCAAGGTACATGCTCTTGACTGGAATCGAACCTGGGACCCTTCAGTCCGCAGGCCGATGCTCTATCCCCTGAGCCAAACCGGTTAGGGCCCTCCCGTATTGATAAGCTGGCATTGGGCTCCAGACCGTTCCTGGACGGTTCCTCCTGAAAAGGCTGTTGCAATGGAACCACAGTCCAGCTTGCTGACAGAGTGGCTGCCAGAGCCCAGGGCTTCCTCTTTCTCACATAGTGTTTTATGGGGATAAGGGAGTGTCTCTATCCTTTTGGCTCCAGCAGAAGTCCCAGAGAAGTCTCTCATTGGCCCTTTGTGTGTCATGGGCACATCCCTGAACCAATCACTGTGGCTGGAGGGAACCAGTGTTCTTATTGTCCAGGTTTGGGTCTGACAACACCCTTAGACTTAGATGTGGGTCAGCTATATTCTCCAAAGGAAAATTGGGTGCTGTTTCCAGAGGAGAGTGGATGGATGCTAGACAGACAGGACCATACTGACCACTGTCCTTGGGTTATGGGTAGACTGGGTAATGAGGATGGATGGGGGAGCACCCACAGGTTCGGCCAGCATGAGGCAGAAGAGCAGAATCACCCCACAGTGCGAGGGGTGAAGACCACCAACTCGCATTGAATTCTCAGCTTCAAGTATGATTTATATTTAGTACCAGGAAAAGCTGTTGAGGTCTTAAATATGCATGGGGCTGGAAGAGCTGGGAGGGAGAGAAAGTGCAGATTCTGCATGTGCCAGCGAGGAATTAATTAGAAATAAACCCCAGACGAGAAGCTGCCGGAGTTCAATTCTGCTTTTGATCTGGCTGCCAACACGTGACTTTGGGAAATCTCTGCCAAGCAGCCAGCTCCTGGGGGTCTTGAGAGGCCACTCTGGCATACACGCCCTGATGGGGGAATGCCCTTCCTCCTGCCCCACCCCTTGTCTCCTCTTGGCTTATAGATGACTCCCTCCAGTGAGGCGTGTTGATTGAGGGAGCCCCTGGGAAGGTGAGGTTGTGCATGGAGGAGCCAGGGGCTGGGGACAGACAGGACCTGGGTGCTCCTGTGCAGGCCACCAGCAGCCCTTGCTTTGCTCCTCTAGAGGCCCAGGACGCATACCTTCCGCTAGGACCTGTGGTGGGGCCCTGGGCTCTCACTGTCTCTTCCCACTGACCCTCACTGGTGTCTGGTTTCACCACGCAGATGTCAGTTATGGTCTTTCCTGGGCCTGATAATACCTTGCCCCGGGCTGTGTGCACACACAGTAGGCGCTTTATGATTGTCACTTAGCATCAGAGATTCTGAGCTGGAAGGGACAGGGAGCAGTTGGAATGTTTAAACATTTAAAAACCTTCAGGTCCTGGCTCTGCCCAAAACACTTTGGAGACTCCTCATGTCCCCTGGGATAAAGCGCCACGATCTGCCTCAACCCCTCCCCGCCCACCCCGACCTCCGGCCTCCTTGTGTGCTGGCTCCTTCTACACCAAGTAGTTGCTGACCCTCAGACTGGCTGAGCTCCTGCCACAGCGCCTGTGCTTTGCGCTTCCTTCTTTCTGGGACTCTCCAGCCAGATCTTTATGATTGGGAACGTCCTGTGACATAGATTCCACACAATTCATCATCTCCTCCAGGAGACCCTCCATGGTTTCGGCCCCTCGTATCCTCATGCTTTATGTGTTGAACCTTTTATATTCCATGACAGCATCCTGTATAATCATTTATTTGCCTGATTGCGGTCTGTCTTCCAACTGGGTTTAGGTGGCATGAGGCCCACCCCAAGCTAGTCACCCTGGTTCTGGACAGAGTGCTTGGTGTGGAGAGAATGTTTGTGGCCCCCAAGTTCATGTTTTGCAGCCTTGAGCCCTATCTGATGGCACTAGGAGTGGCCTTTGGGTGGGGAGCCTTTGATAAGTGGTCAGGGTAGTTACTCACTGGTCTCTGGCTGAGCACCATAGCCAATAGGATTAGCGTTCTTGTAAAAGAGGAAGAGTTACAGAGAGGGCGATGTGGCCATCTGCAGCCAGGAAGCGGGTTCTCACCAGACATGGAATCTATGGGCAACTTGGTCTTAGACTTTCAGACTCTAGAATTGTGAGAAATAGCTGTTGTTCAAGCCCCCAGGTTAGAATATTTTGTTATGGCAGCCTACTGACCCACATAGTGCATATATATTAGAGGCCTGGTGCACAAAATTCGTGCATGGAGTGGGGGTGGGGGGTGGTGTTGGTGTCCCTCAGACCAACCTGCACCCTTTCCAATCTGGGACCCCTTG
This sequence comes from Murina feae, assembly GCA_004026665.1. Taxonomy (NCBI): domain Eukaryota; kingdom Metazoa; phylum Chordata; class Mammalia; order Chiroptera; family Vespertilionidae; genus Murina; species Murina feae. The sequence goes on from PVJC01042042.1 coordinate 9,032, forward strand.
AGGGATGTCTGACTGCCCATTCAGGCCTGATCCCACCAGTGGGATTGGGCCTAAACGGGCAGTCAGACATCCCTTTCACAATCCAGGACTGCTGGCTCCCAACCTCTTGCCTGCCAATTGCCTCTAACCACTCCCCTGCCAGCCTGATCAATGCCTAACTGCTCCTGAGCTGGCCTGATTGCCCCTAACTGCCCTCCCCCTGCCAGGATGGTCCCTCCAACTGTCTTCCTCTGCCAGCCTGGCCCCCCCCAACTGTCCTCCCCTACAGTCCCTTCAGGGTTCAGGTCCCTACTGGGGTACCTGGCCAACCTGGGTGAGGGGCTTAGGGCCGTTTTCAGGCTGCTCACAGCTCCCATTGACCCAAGGTCCCATTGAGGCTGGCTGGAATCAGGTTTCTGGGGTTTATTTATCTTCTATAATTGAAACTTTATTACCTTGAGCAGAGGCCTAGGCAGGTAATGAAACCTCCTGTTTGCTTCAGCTCTGTGGCTTCTATAATTGAAACATTGTTGCCGTGAGCAGAGGCCCAGTCAGCCTAGGCAGGCAGTTGCAACAGAAGTCTCCTGTTTGCTCTAGCGCCATGGCTGCCAGCCTCCATCTTGGCTGGGTTAATTTGCATACAGCTGCTCTGATTGGCAGGGGGCGTGGTTTGGCTGGTGGGCGTGGCTTAGGTGTCTCGGAGTGATGGTTAATTTGCATATTACTCTTTTATTAGAGTAGATTATTATGGATGGGCTTAATGTATATTTTTGAATAAAATAGTTTGATTTAATACTTGGAATAAGTTAATAAATAAACAAAAGCATTCAAAGGTCATCAAGTTCATCCTACTTTGAAATTTAATTTATAATTAAAATATATATACATACATATTTTTTTACCTGAGATTATAGATCCAAATATAAGTGTAAGAAATCACACAGGGACGCTTTGTGTGTTTTGCCTGGTGGCTTGAACCCACAGTGCCCACTCCTATAGCCTCATCTCTTCCTCCCAATCTGAGTTCTGGGGTCCCTCTGGGACAGAAGCTGGTGGCTGCCCCTGGAACATCTCCACCAGCAGTTTTGCACATGCCCTCCGCAGAGCCCAGCCCGTCTCCACTTTCCCATGTGAGGTGATTTATTCAGACCCCCTCGTGTGGGTCTGCCCTGCTGGAGTTCCAAGAAACCTGCTCAAGATTCTGACTTCATTCCTTCTTAATTTTTTCCTCTGTGAAGCCTGGAATTCAGGGATACTTATCTTGCTGGGTGTGTGAAAGCTTAAATAAAATAAGCTTTATCTGTTGGAAGCTGTCAACTGATAAAAAAGAAAAGAATTAAGCGTGTTCCTGTTGGAGGAACTCTCTGCAGAGGCAGCTTTCTGCCCTGGGCTCAGCCCTTTCTGCAGACGCAGCCTGTGCCGTCTGAGAACCGCCCTGGGACGCCTCTCTCTGCCCCAAACCCGTCTAGACAGAGAAATTGCAGCGGCAGCAGCAGCATGAGGAGGAGGTGTTTGTCATGTTGTGGGGCTGAGTGAGGATTCACGGCAGAGTGGCCTGGGGACCAGCAGGCCTCACTCCTTCTGGAGCTCTTCCCCAAGTGAGGTTCGGGTGGCAGGGCCTCCTTCCCCCAGGGACCTCCTCACCCTTTCCAGGGCAGCCTCCCAGGTGCGGGGCCACGGGGCTGGTGGCCAGGGAGCTGCAGCTGCTCAGTGGGGACTTCCTGGGAAATGCTCCCTCCCCCGAGAGCGCCCTGCTGAGAAGACCTCTCCCAGCCTGGAAATCCAGTCAACTCAGCATCCAGAACCTACGCAGGTCACACCACACCTCCCCACTTCCACCGGGACCAAGGCAGTGCCCCACTCCCAATCTCACCACCACTGTGCCCACCCTACTAAGCTCCCAGCCACAGGGCAGGGCCTATCAAGTCTCTTCAAAACCCTGTAATGTTTGCATTTGTTCAGTCTATGATCCATTTTGAGTTAGTTTTTGTGAAATGTGTCAGGTCTGTGGTTAGGCTGAGGTTTTGGCAAATGATAAGGATGATGATGACGATGATGATATGACAACGTTGATGACAATGATGATGACAGCTGCAGCAGAAGCTGGCAGGGGAACCTCATGCTGTCAGCTTCCTGCTCTCCTCTGCCTCAGGGCTTCTCTGACCACAGTTACCTGAGGGAAGGTGGGGTCAGGGAGCAGGTGTGGCCAAGGTCAAGAAGCAAATCAGAGCCCAGCCAGGACCAGAGCAGCCTGCCCAGTCCTGCAGAATCAGGAATGTGCAATTGATAACTGTCTCATTCGCTCATCCATCTTTCATTTGCTGTGTGTGTGTGTGTATATATGTGTTCCTACTTCACAGGTAAGGCACACGGGTACCCACCATGGTCCTTTCTATCTTGGGGTTTGTGTCGTGGGAGAAAAACAAGTGTCCAGGTAGGGACAATACGGGGTCAGTGATGTGATGAGGGAACTTCAGGACGCTGGGGGCTGGGATAAGGGCTCTGTCACCTGCCTGCACAGGCAGGAAGGACGCTCTCAGGTCCTGCAGGCTGAGGAGTCTGGGCAGTGTTAAGGGGATACCCTGGGCACCCTGCAGTGGGCTTGTGGGGGCAGAGGGTGGGGGAGGGCTCCCTCTTCTCTTCTTGGCTCTGCTCATACTTGCTTTCTGACCTTGACCACATTCCTCTCTCCCTTGGCCTCAGTGTCCCCAGCAATGAAGGGCAAGTAGGACCAGAGGTGCCTCCTGACGTCTGTTTATGGTGGGGAGTGGGCAATTCTTGTCCTGGGAACAGCCTTCTGCTGGCCGGCCGCACCCAGCATCTTTGGGGGAGGGCCTTGACCAAAGGGTTAACCTAGGATGGGGCTGAGGCTGCGTGGCAGATGGACTAGCGTCTGGTCTGGTCTCCCCAGACCCTCTGTGACAGCTGGCGACAACCTTTTGGGGGGCCACCTTGGTGCTTTGTCAGGCAGCTGGTGGGGTTTCAGATCCTGGTCCCACAGCCCATGAAGACGCGCATCCTCCATCTGGGAGGCCCCACCACCCACTGCAGAGACGTTGAGCTTTTGGATGTAGGAATGAGGTTAAGGGGCAGCGTGTAAATGCAGTCTCTGCAGCTGGGCCAGCCGGCCTCCTGCCTCGTGCGGAGACACAGAACACAGAGTTGACATGGTCTCTGAGGGTGCTGCAGCCTGAGCTGATGTCTGACAGCGCCGGGCCTGAGTGCTCCCTGGAGCCCTTGGCCCAGGAACTTGTCTGAAATTGGGGGACGATAAAAAGAAAACATACTGTTTCCAGGCCCCTTAACTCTAATCTTTGTGACACCACCGTTGACGGACGTGTCCGATTCTGGGCGGCCGCTGGCCGCTGGCTGCCCTTTCTCCCCCTCAGGTGCCCACCAGGGTGGGGTTGATCACCTGGTGAATTTAGAGTGAGTCGGGGACCAGCGTGAGCAGAGGAAAACCGACTGTCCCAGCTCACTTAGCTTGCCCATCACACATCTCAACCAAGCTCTTACCCTGAGCAGAATGCCACCAAATTGTTTGTAATAAATAAGTCCCTAAAAATGGGATATATCTGCAATACTATCAACAATAAAAAATTTATTTAAAACAAACAAACAAAATCCCTATTGTGGGGAATGAGTGGCCAGCCCAGTTCTCCTCGTAGGCAGACCCCGCGCTGGAAGACAAAACCAGAACCCTGACGAGGGCCGTGTCTTCTTAGCGGACGGGAACACTTCCCAGCGTTGGCCGAGTAGGTGCTTGGGAACTGTTGAAAGAGTCCGCGAGAACCCGGATGAGGTGGGTGCTGTTGGTATGATGCTTTACAGACAAGGAAACTGAGACTCAGAACTGAAGTGGCACCTTCACCGTGCACAGCTGGTAGGTGGCAGAGGGGTCCACGCCCTGCCGCTGGGCCCGTGTGTGTCTCTGCGTCGGTCCTCTGTGCTCTGACCCCTTAGTGCAGAATGCAGCCCCAAGGCATCTCAGGCCTCATGTCCTCACTTCAGCTCTGTCTCCTGACAGGTGAGTGGCCTGCAGGCCCGTCGCACGGATGGTAAGATGGAGGAGGGATTTGAACCCAGACACTCGGACTCCAAAGTTGTCGGGCTCCTCACATGGTGCAGTTTCACCTCCCACCCCATTCCTGGAGCCTTTGCCCTGGGGGGGACACTCCTTAGCCCTGCCTTGCTGCACTGTCACCACCACACCAGGAGTTCATGCCATCTCCCAGTGCCCAGGGTGCCAGGCCCTGCTCGGTCATGTTGGACACACTCGGGTGGTCCATCAAGGCTTCATGGGATCCAACACCCTCTCACTAGGTTGCAGGATTTTTCTCTTCACTCTCCACCCCACCTTCAACAAAGAGCTTTGTTACATGGCAAAGGGGCACCTTTGTCTTGAGAAAGTCTTGCTGAGAAATCATATTCTTTGTTAAACCTGCAAGGTTTATTCCACATGTAAACTATCAAAGTTGTCATTCTAGAAAGTTATCAGGCAGGAAGCAGGTGGGGGAAAGCAATGGCTTTCAAAGACGTCAGGAAAGCCTGAGTAGGAGTAGGGGCTCCAGAGTCCAGCTTGGCTGCTCACAGGCTGTGTGACTTTGGGCAAGTGGCTTGCCCTCTCTGTGCTTTGGTCTCCTCACCCATGAAATAGAAATAATAATAATATCTGCCTTATAGGGTTGTTATGAAGACTAAACCAGTAAAAGCATGTAAAGTGCTTATGTGCAGAAGAAACAATGTATGTTAACTATTCCTTTTGGTACCACTGTTGTCATCACCAGCATTGTCATCAGCTTTGTCAGAGCTGTCCAAGGCACGGGGACACGGCCTTTACAGGACCCGTGGAGTCAGGAGCACATGGTTGCTGGTAACAAACAGAAAATTGTAGTGGCTTAAGATCGAAATGAGTTTCTCTGTATTTCTCTCTCTGGGTTGACCCAGGTGTTTTTTGTTTTGTTGTTTTTTGCTTGTTTGTTTTGCTTCTCCACGTTTTGCCTGTGGCTTCCAATCTCCTTTGCCTCATGATCCCAAACAGCTGCTGGAGCTCCAGACAACACCTGTGCATTCCGGGCAGGAAGAGGGCACTGCCCTGACTCTCACTCCCCTGAAGATGCCGCGGCAGGGTGTCCTACTGTCAGGGAAGGTTTGCTCTGGCTCGAGCTGGAAGTGCGCCGAGGGCAGGCAGCCTTCCGTGTGAAGGAGAGTCGGTGGATAAATACCCACCTCCTCACCCCCAGGTCGGGTAACTCGGAGAGGTGCGTTCTGTACCATCTCCCTCAGGTCCCAGCAGGATTGAACTCATGTTGCCCACAGTCTAACCTGTTCGTCAATGTGCTCTGTGATGGCGTCCTTTCTTTCTCAGACTCACCTTCCCCCTGCACAACCTTGAAAAACTCCATTTGCACTTGAGTCCTTGACTTGGGGTTGGCTTGTGAGGAAACCCAGTCAAAGAGAGAGCGGGGATCCAAAGGGGCACCCAGCTGTCCATCTGCCTCTGAAGGAGCCCCCTCCACAGTTCCACCCTCATCTCAGTGCCCAGCTGCAAGGACAGCTGGGAAATGCTGCCCGTTAGCCATGGTCCCTTGTCAGGAAGGCGACAGGAGCACGGCTGTGGGAAGGCAGTCAGCACTGCTGCGGTGAACGGAGGAATAATTACAGAGTTTCTGCCATCAGAGATCTGACAAGGAAGTGCCAGCCCCTTGGCCCCTTGCAGCTTCCTGAAAAATGTATTCATTTATTCCACTCCCGGTGCTGACTGAGGGCCCAACTCTGCGCTCAGCTCTGGGGTGCCTCAGGAACAAGACCTGCTTCTCACTCTCGCAGCTCCTGTTGGGAGCCTAGGGGAGGCAGTAGTGCTGGAGGCCAGAACGGGCCAGTGGTGGGAGACGAGGCTGGCAGGGCCTTCCCTGGGTGGGACATGGCCTGTCTGTCAGGGGAGGCTGGGTTATTCAGCAGCAATGAAAAACTCAGCTCTCAAGGGCTCAGAGTCACGTTTAGGTTGGCAGGGAGCTGCCATCTTGAACATGGTGGTCGTTGTGCCCGCCCAACCTCATCAATATGCAGCTTGGAGCAGCCTCAGGACACTG
>PVJC01042043.1:0-15096 GCA_004026665.1 Murina feae
ATCATTCAGAATTGAAGGTCGGATAAAGAGCTTCACAGACAAGAAAAAGCTAAAAGAGTTCATCACTACCCAACCAGTATTATATGAAATGCTGAAAGGTATCCTTTGAGAAGAGGATGAAGAAAAAGGAAAGTAAAAATTATGAACAACAAATACCTATCTATCAACAAGTGAATCTAAGAATCAAGTGAATAAAAAAATCTGATGAACAGAATAAACTGGTGAATAGAATCAGAGGCATAGAAAGAGAGTGGACTGACAATTTTTGGGGGTTAAGGGTGTTGGGGGTGCGTGAAGAGAATGGACAATAATCGTACACCTATGGATGAGGACAGTGGGGGGGCAAGGACAGAAGGTGGGGTGGGAACTGGGAGGAGGGGAGCTATGGGGGAAAAAAGAGGAACAACTGTAATAATCTGAACAATAAAGATAAAAAAAAAAAGAATAGAAATTGTGCGTATGTTTTTCAGTTATAACCTTAGCACCTAAGCAACATTGTAGCATGAAATTCACAGCATGGGCTTCAGAGTCAAACAGACCTAAAACATGTCACAAGCTGTGAGATGTGGGTTTCTCAAACTCACTCTGCCTAGGTTTCCTGATCTGTCAAATGTAGACAGCACTACCTTACAAGTCGTTTTTCAAAAAATATGTTTTTATTGATTTTAAAGAGAAAGGAAGGGAGATAAAGAGAGGGATTGAAACATCAATGACAAGAATCACTGAACAGCTGTCTCCTGCATGCCTCCTACTGGGGATCAAGCCCATAACTAGGCATGTGCCCTGACGGGGAATCTAACCAGGACCTCCCGGTTAATGGGTCAACACTCAACCACTCAGCTACACCAGCCAGGCCTTACAAGGCTTTTTAAAGATTAAATCTAATATCTCAAGTATTTAGTAGAGTGCTTATTACCAAAATATGTTAGCTATTATTATTACTTAATACAGTGCTTATCAAAGAAAATATTTGCTGAATACAATATTCACAAATTATTAAAAACATTATTTATTAATGCTAAGCTCATGTAATTCATTATGTTTCCAAATAAAGTTTATAATTCTACAAGGAAGCTTCAGTTTTATCCATGTCCATGGCACTAAAGTTTCTTACAGCCACTGTTTAGCTGAATTATAAAGCAGAATGTTCAAAGAGAATGACCTGTGCTGCATTTTCAGGAATAGTTTGTTTATGAATTTGAATCTGCTCCAAACCAGGGCTTTCAAGAGAATTTTGGCAAGTGTTACAAACTGAGGCAGTTACATTATACCTTGCAGACTGATAAAAGCTGTAGTATTCAAGTCTATTTTCCCCTGAGTTTTCTGGTGTCCTTAGTTTTTGTTTAAATTGAACAACTTTGTAGATCAAAAACACGATTAAAATACAAGCTAAGATAAAAAAAGCTAGCAAAATGTCAAAAGCTTCATTTAACCTTTCAACTTCTTGTGTACAAATTAGAGATGTCTTTCCTGACACTGAAGCAGCATCAATTGGCAGAGTGCTGGTGTTTTCCAAAGTCAAATTAACAGAAGAAGTAAGCTGTAACTGCACAGGCAACACTGCAGTAGTCTCTAGTGGATTAGCAAAGGCATTCTCTTGAAAAAATCTACTGGAAGGTGAAGTTTGTTCCCCGAAAGAAATGTTCTTGGTATTTTCCAAGTGTTTCCCATTTGCGGTTACTGTATGCCAGGCCATCATTAACGCAGTAGTCTTGTGATGAATATGAAGAGATTTTATAGCCCAAGCTCTGGATACATTTGTCGAAGATGTAACGCAATCTGTACAGTCAGTCCACTTAATATAATGCAATGCTCTGCCACGCATGGATGGGGGGTTCTGACAATAGATGTTTAGGTAATGGCTGAAGATGCTAGCCAGTTAGTTGCGAAGGCCCAATAGTTTGCTGTTACGTTTCCAAGCATTAGAATTTGCCTGAAGATGAGTCAATGAGGACAATGGCTTAACGACCCTTGGATGTAAGTCTGTAAGATTATTAAATGACAGATTAAGGATCTTCAAATATGTTCCCATGTTCTCAACTGTATCATTATCAATGCTGATTATTCTGCTTCTAATTTAATTAAGGTAAATTAAATTACTTAACATCTAAATGTGTCAGACACATTTCCAAATCATTATGATTTAAGATCAAATATTTAAGATTGTTAATTCCATTAAACCCACCCCTAGTAATGTTTTTAATTCTTGAATTTTTTAGAAGCAAATATCCCAAGTTGACAAGTCCTTTAAATGCAAAGGACTGTATTGCTTTTATGAGACAAACAAAGTCTTTTAAGATTCTTAAGTACTTCAAAAACATTTGATGGTACTTTTGCTAAATTATTACCTTCTAGGTACAAACAATTCAAGTTTCCAAGATGCTGAAAGCCTGTGTCTGATATCCTCAAAAAATGTTATTGTTAGATAAATCAATGATCCGAAGAGCAATCATGCCAACAAAGTACCACTCCTGAGGAGAGTGAGGTGATTTCTTAGCAGATTTAAGTACTGAAACTAGATCGTTAGAGACTCCTCTTGGAACAAAGGATATTGCTTACACTGTAAATATAAATTACAAAGACTGGAAAGCCCCTCAAATATTCCAGGATCCAAATGTTTCATAAATTATTAGATACAGAACATAAAGGTGCCTCAAATGAACAAAGGCTTTTGGATATACACACACAATGCCAGCATTATCCTAATATAATACAAGAGAATGAAGCCCTATTAATTCACTTTTATTTATATGAAATAAGTTATTTCAGCCAGGTACAGAAAAACTGTAATTTCAGAAAAAATTTAGTCCCAGGAATACTTGGAAGGTCTAAATCATGGCAGTTAATTTGTCTCCCAGTGCAGAACTGGCAAACAGACACACAAGCAAGAATCTCCTTATGGATTAATAATGCAAGATTACAGGTAGCAAGAAGAAAGGTTATAGGCAAGGCAGAGAAAAATGTAAGCTGCACATAGCCCTGTTCTTGACTTTTCTCATCCTATCAGAATGAACTATAAGAGAAGGTAAAACTTTAATTAATAAAAAAATGGAAGTTTCATAATACCAAAATTCTGTATTCTATTTTATTTTTATTTAGAAGCAGCCAATAATACTAAGTACACATAAGTTATACTACAATGATAGCATAAAATAATGAGTTTGGAATATGTTCTAGGATTATTAGCACCTCAAGGCCACCCACTGTTTGACAAAATAACTCAGATTTAATGAACTGCAAAATAAAATGCTTTCTAAGTTCATTTAAAATATTACAGTTGACTATAACAAAAGTGACAAATGATGATGCAGGAATAATGGTCTTTGGATATAATATGTCCCTTTATCAACTTAAAGCCTGATATCAATTAAATAACATTATAAACTATAAATACACAAACTCATTACAAAACAATTTAACTCTATTGAAACTACAATTTTTCACAAACCAAATTATTTTGTTTCAGCTAAAAGTTTATATTAAATAAATAGTCTTACCAAGAGCAGGAAATTCATAGTATTAACACTCGGCTGACTCAAGTAAAGGTTTTCTTTCTACATCTGTAAAGAGAAATTTCTAAACTCCATTTCTTTCTGTGGCACCATTGACCTCCACCCTTCCAACGTTTTTCTTTTTTTTAAGTCAGTTTGCTCAGGAAACACCACTCTTCACATTAGTTCCTCCACAGTCAGGGTGTAAAACAGAGGTTGCCATGGATACAGGAAACTGAGAGACAGGAAGTAAGTTTATCTGTTTCAAAAGTATTGTTGAAAGGAAATCTCAGGAACTTATTTTTCAGAATGCAGTTAATTTGAGTTTTCCTAATGCACACTGCTAAATACTGCATAATTTAAAAAATAAGTATTTTTTAAAAGGAAAAACTTGAAAATTTTAAATTTTCAGAATGAGCAAATACTGTATGCATCTACAACAGATAGCTATTGAGTGGAAAAAGCAAGTTGAAATAAGATGTAAATAGAGCAATATAATTTTTGTGAATTTTAAATGCATAAAATATTTATCTTGTTTTGAATACATATTAGAAATTTCAACCTTGCTTTATTCCTTAAAAAACAGGCAGTGCCTGGCCAGCATGGCTAAGTGGTTGGGGCACGTGCCTGGGTTATAGGCTCAATCCCCCATATGGGGCGTGCAAGAGGCAGCCGATCAATGATTCTCTCTCACCACTGTTTCTCTCTCTGTGTCCCTTTCCCTTCCTCTCTAAAGTCACTAAAAATATATATATGTAAAAAAAAAAAAAAAAAAAAAAAAAAAAAAAAAAAAAAAAAAAAAAAAAAAAAAAAAAAAAAAAAAAAAAAAAAAAAAAAAAAAAAAAAAAAAAGGTAGCAAAATAAACAAGCAATTTAGAATAATGAACACAAATGTTACGCTATTCTCTATGTTCTAATTTTTCCAAAGAAAAACTGGGGATATAATAAATATTGAATACTACCGATTTTTAGTGCCTTAATACAAAGATGTGGCAAAATGGGTTTACAGTTGTAAGTATGCAAAACATAGTTTATTCTTGTGTTATTATTTAGAAATTAGTGCATGACTCCATACAAACAACTGTAAACCTACTTTTGCCCCATCCTATATATTAAGGGTGTATGCCTTATCAGTGTATAATGATGTTATCAAGTTGCATTCCAAATTACTGACAAACAGTATCTTTTTGGGAAGAAAAACTAAGGAGAGTGAAAGAGGCCCTTAAATGACATTTTACTACATACACATCTGTATAAGTTTTGAATCTTTTAAGATAAATGTGTATATTTTTTCATTCTCCCCCAGGGATATTTTTTCAGTGACTTTAGAGAAAGAGGAAGGGGGAGAAAGAATGATGTGAGAGAGAAACATTGATCAGCTACCTCCCGCATGCACCTCCCACAACCCATCAAGAATCCAATCTGCAACCTTTTGGTGTATGAGACAATGCTCCAACCAACTGAGCCATGTGACAAAGGCTATAATGATATTTTAAAGTAAGGATTTAAAGAATTAACTATTGTTTATAATATATATTCGTCCTAATTTTTTTAAAAAAACTGATTGCTTAGGTTTTTTAATTCTGACTTTTATTAATCTTACCAATAATTTAACAATACACTTAAAGTATCAGTGATAATATATAATTGTACACTAAAATTCCCCTTTCAATATTAAAGCAACTTTACTTCACATTAAGACAATTACTTCAGATAACAATATGAATGATTTTTACATTAAGTACTTTTTATAATACCAAGCACTATCTTTCTATGACAATAAAAAAACATACACAGAGGTACATACTGGATAACAAGTCTTTATCATATGATCTACAATTTTCACAAAGACCCTTTGTGGCTGGCTATTGTTTTTTAATTGCATCATACAACTTAGATATATGGGGTTTGGGACATGCTACCCCCAAATGTAGCAACATTGAATATTTTAAAGCGAAAGAGTTTAAGAAACAGCAGAAACAAAAAGGTCTCTCTGTGACCCTCTAATTCCCAGCTACACCTCCATACCCTCTACCCGTCACCCCTGAAACAGATTGTAAAACCTTCATGTGAGAGGTGCCCTCCCTATATTGGGAAGAAAGGAGCATCTTTATCCCCAAAGACAAAAGGACTCTAACCCAAACAAACAGGTCTTACACAATTTCTTCCACTGCAGTACACTTACCTGATACCGTTTGCCCTTTTATCTTTCCACAACTTTGCATCCACTCCGCATCAAGTCCATAAAAACACAGAGGTTTAACAATTTTTCCTGGTCTTTATTTCCTTATTAAGAAGCTAGTGTCATGTAAAACATATTAAATTTATATGCTTTTGTCCCAAATCTGCACAGGTTAATCAATCCACTAATAGTCAAAAGTCTTTGTGTCAAGTTAAGAGTCCCAAAGATGAGTAATGGTGCAACAGAACCAGCTAAAAATGTACCACCACAATCAGATACCACATCATAACCACTAACATAGCTATAATAATAAAGAAAAAATGCAAGTACTGACAAGGACATAGAGAAATTAGAACCAATATGAAAGACAGTCTGGCAGTTCCTCAGGGGCAAAACAGTCATCATATGACCCAGCAACACCCAAGAGAAAGGAAAACACTCATCTACATGAAAATTTATATGCAAGTAATAGCAGCATTAATAATAATAGCCAAAAAGTAGAAACAAACAACTCAAATATCCATCATCTGATGAATGATAAAATGTGATATATCTGTATAAGAAAACATTATTCAGCAATACAAAGATATAAAATACTGATACATGCTACAAAATGGATGAACCTTGAAAACATGCTGAATTAGAGACCACATACTGTCTGGTTTCATTAGTAGGAAAAGTCTGGAATAGGCACATCTATAGAGACTGAAAGTAGATTAGCAGTTGCCTAGGGCTAGTGGAGAATGAGAGAATAAGGAGTATCAAAGAGTACATAGTTACTTTGGGGAATAATAAAAATGTTCTAAAACTGATCGTGGTTAATAGCTGCACAACTCTGTGGATATACTAAAAACTACTGAATTGTACATTTTAAATGAGTAAACTGTATGGTCTATGGATTACTTTATCTCAACAAGGCTGATAATGCACAAAGATGTTTTTCTAAGACATTTTTCTTGTGAGAGACAAAAAATTAAGAACTAATTTACTGTAGAAAAGCTACTAAAATATTAGATTAAGTATTTATAGATATAATAAAAGGGTAATATACAAATTGACCCTAACAGCAGAACAACTGGGAATGACTGGTCACTATGACACACACTGACCACCAGGGAGCAGACACTCAATGCAGGAGCTTTCCCTGTTGGTCAGTGCACTCCCACAGGAGGAGCTCTGCTCAGCCACAAGCCAGGCCAACAGCTGCCAGTACAGCGGTGGTGGTGGGAGCCTCTCTGCCTCCTCAACTGGAGCTTAGGCTTGCTCCCCGATGGCAAGTGGACATCTTCTGAGGGTTCCCAGACTGTGAGAGGGCACAGGCTGGGCTGAGAGACCCCCGGGTGCACGAATTTTTGTGCACCAGGCCTCTAGTTTATAGATAAAATACCATAAAATACTAAACAGGAAAACATGACCTAGGTATAAGAGACACATTCTTTTTTAAGGAATGAAAATAAAATTATTATCATTCTATCCTATATAATAAAAGGGTAATATGCAAATCAACCAAACAGCGTAAGGACCAGTCGCTATGAGGTGCACTGATCACCAGGGGGCAGATGCTCAACACATCAGCTGTCCCTTGGTGGTCAATGCACTCCCATAGGGGAAGCGCTGCTCAGCCAGAAGACCCGAGCAGGGTTCACGGATGGTGAGCACAACGGCAGTGGCAGAAGCCTCTCCTGCCTCTGCAGCAGCTCTAAGGATATCCCCTGAGGGCTCCCAGACTGCAAGAGGGTGCACGTCGGGCTAAGGGATCCCACCCCCCCTCCCCCGCTGCCAGTGCACAAATGTTGTGCACCAGGCCTCTGGTGTTAAATATTCACTTAGGAAAAGCCAGTTTAAATCAATCATTATTCAGGTAAAACAACATGTCCATAAAACTGTACACTGTCCTTTATTCAACTACTAGAGGCCCGGTGCACAAAAATTTGTGCACTCAGGGGGGAGTAGGGTCCCTCAGCCCGGCCTGTGCCCTCTCGCAGTCTGGGACCCCTCGGGGGACGTCCACCTGCTGGCATGCCTGGCCAGCCTGGGTGAGGGGCTGATGGTTGTTTGTAGGCTGACCTAGCCCCCAGTGCGGATCCTCACCCCATTGGGGTGTGGCCAGCCTGGGTGAGGAGCTGAGGGCTGTTTTCAGGCTGCTCACAGTCCCTTCAGGGTTCGAGTCCCTACTGGGGTGCCTGGGCAGCCTGAGTGTGGGGCTGAGGGCCGTTTTCAGGCTTTCAGGCTTCCCACAGCTCCCATTGACCCAATGTCTCAGCAAGGCTGGCTGGAAGCAGGTTTCTGGGGTTTATTTATCTTCTGTAATTGATACACTGTTTCTTTAAGCCGAGGCCTAGGCAGGTAACAAAGCCTCTTGTTGGCTTCAGCTCTGTGGATTCTATAATTGAAAGAATGTTGCCTTAGTAGAGGCCCAGCCAGCCTAGGCAGGCAGTTTCCTCCATCGCTGGTGCAGCGGAAGCCTCCTGTTTGGTTAAGCTCCGTGGCTTTTATAATTGCAACTATGTTGCCTTGAGCAGAGAGAGGCCCAGCCAGCCTAGGCAAACAGTTTACTGTCCTGGTGCAACAGAAGCCTCCTGTTTACTCTAGCTCCATGACTGCCAGCCTCCACCTTGGCTGGGTTAATTTGCATATGGCCACAATGATTGGCTGGTGGGCGTGCCTTAGGCATCCCAGAGAAGCGGTTAATTTCAATATTACTCTTTTAGTAGATTAGATATTTAAACTACACTATACTAAAATACTACTCTTTGGAACGTATCTCGATTCTACTAGCCTAACATTTTTAAAGTTATAAAATGACTTAGAAAATTATCTTAATTCTCAAATAGTATGTTTCTAAATGATGATATTATATATGCTATTCTTGAGATAAATGAAAATTATGGGGAGGTCCAATCCAATTGGACTAACTGTCCAATCCAAGTAGGTTTAGTAAACCTGATACACAAGGGATTTTATTAAAAGGCAATTTCTCTTGGAAAGCAAGCAATCATACCATCAAAACCTCTGGTGCTTTGTCAACTTTTTTTTTTTGAATTATTCAACTAGCTTATGTTAAATATTCAACACTGATGTATAACATAGAGATCCACACCTGAAACCAATATGATCCTATTAACCAATGTCATTCTAATAAATTTTAATTAAAAAAATACGCCACATTGGTGACTTCTTTAATCCAAAAAAAAGTGAAATTTAAAATTCTTAAAACACTTGATCTCTGAGAAACTTATTCACAACTGAAATTCTTAGAACTGCATTATGGAAAAAAATGTGTTCTTAAAGATGGAGGATGAATTGCTATTTTAGAGAAAAGGAAAGTTTGATTGCTCTCATCTATAAGTAATTTTTGCTTAACATATGGCTTTGGAGGAAAACTCTTTGGAAACCATTAAAAGAGGAAAGTGTAAATTATGTTATTTTCACATAAAAAATTAGCTAAAGAAAACTTTACTCCGTGTAGGAATATTATAGACACTAAAAAAGGATGAAAATTCAAACTTGAAATTATTACAGCCAAAGAAATACTAAAACAAAAGGACACAAAACAGTTGTTCCGCACAATTAAACAACAACCAAAAAAATGATTGCCCTATGTTCAGAAAGTGACCAAGAAGATATAATAAGAATGTATAGAGAACAAATAAGCAAATTCATCTATCATTAAGTTGGCGATAATGCACAATAATATAAAACTTCATGAAGCAGAAGGTGACATTCCTTAGGACATAGGTGGTTAAAACACATTTTTTAAGTGAATTGATAAACAGACACAGACACTAAAAATGTACTGAATTTAAAAAGAATGCATGTACAGAAACTTAAGCTTTCAGAACTTTGTACTAAGGTAACTGAATGATAGATGGATAAATGAGAAAGAGAAAAAGAGTAAAATAAAAACAACTAACCTCATCTATCTAGTCAAATTGACTTTACATATGTAAACTCATTTAACCTTTACAATACCCTCATCAAAAAGATGCTATTAGTACTCCCATTTTAAAAACAAGGAAAAGTAAGCACAGGGAAGTTATCTGACCACTGTCATTCACAACTGAACTAGGATTTGAGTGTGGTTATAAAGTCTGTCTTTTATCGATTTTCTGAACCAGAAATGAAGGATTAGGGTAAAAGAAATAAATACTTTCTCAATGATCATTCTTCAGAGCAGTGCTTCTAAACTGGAGGTAGGACGTTCCATTGGCACATCTAGAGGCCAGAGGCCAGGGATACTGCTAAGTATCCTACAATGTACTGGACTGCCCCTCAACAAATAATCATCTGGCCCAAAATGTAGTGGAACTGTAGTCGAGAAACCCTGCTTTAAAACAATGTATTTCTGCATTTGAAAATCCATTACAATGAAAGAAGAAAATAACATTTCCCAATTTAACCTGGTTAAGAAAATCATTATCAATATTATCTCTAGACCTGCTTATTTTAGGCAAGGGAAATGTTATTCTACAAAGTCTAAAAGAAACACAGGAACAGGAAATTACTATTACATGGGAAATTAACCAGGGAACATCACTGGGTGTGTGGAAGGGAGAAAACTTACCCCAAACTCCAACAACTATGTAGTTGTAAATAGAAGATAGATTATAACAGGAAATGATAATATTGCTGACTTCAATATTACCTTCTACTAAAATATGTGAATATGAATCTTCCTAAATTATGTCATGGGCCAATTATATATATTGGCCCATGATTCTATTAAGGTCTCCTATATATAAAGATTTTATTAAGGTCCTCTAAATATAAAGAGGACCTTAATAAAATCTGGTTATTATACAAAATGGAAATTCAGACAAGAATCAAATAAATTAGAAAAATGAATATGACCATTAAATTGCAGTGCCCACCACTCCCATTCACATATTTTTAGATCTAGACTAACACAAGCAACATCATTATCTACTAACAAAATTAGCATACATATACATTAAGCAACACTGTCCAGAAACACACAGCAATACCAAATGGCCAAAACAGTGCTAATATTTTGATGCTTTAAAGAAACACATTTTAAGAAAATGTTTGCTCACCTATTATCAGATGGCAGAAGAGAAAGCAAAGCCAAAGCTGAAAGTTTTCTTCTTTCAGGCTGAGTAATGTTATCCATGCGATCAACCCACATTTCAATCATATTTCCCAAAAGCTGATCCATCTGAAAGAAAGACAAAGAGACATCTCAAAATATTTGAAATACTATCTACTTATGGATAGGCTAAATCTCATAAGGCATGGTTAAAATTAAATTCTAGCAACCACAGAATTAGAATATAAGAATTTGGGGCAAGCCTTGATCCAGAAAGGAATAACTTAAGCAAACCATAATTCGACTTTAATTAATCTTGAGAGCCAATTAATTCTGAGAACTAAATAGATTTACTTGTTCAACTCAGCTAGGCTTAGGTATCCAATTGTTTGTTCAAATACCCGTCTAGATGCTGCTATAAAAGTATTTTTTTATAGGTCTGATTAACATTCACAATGTGCTTCTTGAAGTACAGGAGATTACTCTACTTAATGTGGGTTGGTCTTCATTCAATGAGTTTAAAGTCTTCAGAACAAAAATTAAGGTTTTCCAGAAAAGGAGAAATCCTGCTTCAGCTATGTATCAGTAGAAGAATACACAAAGAAAATGTGATACATGTATAGAATGGAATATTACTCAGACATAAAAAAAATAGTGAAATTTTGCCATTTGCAACAATATGGATGGACCTAGAGTATTATGTTAAGCTAAAAGTTGGACAGAGAAAAACAAGCACCGTATGATTTCACTTATATGAGAACAAACAACACACACAAATGATCAAAATGAAGCAAACTCACAGATACAAAATTATGATTGCAGAGAGGAGGTGGGAGAGGGCTTAGGCAGAAAATGGAAGGGTAATGATTTAGAAGTACAAACATCCAGTTAAAAAATAAATCACAGGGATGTAATGTACAGTCTAGGAATATAGTCAATAATGTTGTAATAACTATGTACAGTGACAGATGGTTACTAGACTTACAGTGGTGATCACTTTGTAAGGCATATAAATGATGAATCACTATGTTGTATACTTAAAACTAATATTATATGTCAACTATAATAAAAACAAAAAAAATTTTTAAGGGCTATAACACAGAAATCCTGATTTTTCAGCCTGCCCTACAAAATTAGAACTTGCTAGTCCCTACAATCATATGAGCCAATTCTTTAAAATATCTCTGGTATGCAAGTACACACACATATTCATTTTCCCTCCCTCCTTTTCTCTATACACAACACACACACACACACACACACACACGCGCGCGCGCGCGCACAGTTCAACTTTTCTAGAGAACCACAACTGATAGAAATCTATAAGTAAGATATAACCAAATGTACTGATCATGTAGATTAAAAAAGAATCTCAGGATTTACTTATAAATCCATCCTAGCACCTTTTAAAAAATGGATTTAACATCATCATTTAACATTTATGGATTTGGTAACATAAAATCAACCTTAAGTTCTTACCCTTGTATACTTTAGTGCTTCTACATTTTTCCCCAAAAAATGCTTCCACGTATTTAAAAAAAAAAAAAGTCAAGAAACGCTTATTAGTTTAAGACAATTATTTACACTTGAGTTCCCCAAACTGCTTTACTGTGTCATATGATCCCACAGTGAATCACAGATTATTTAAAATTGAGAGAAAAGGGAGGCGTGTCAGATACTGCAAGAACTACTAGTTCAAGATAGTTCCCAGTTTTAACATTATACTCCTTTCAATGACTTCTTATCTTTGCAAAGTACTACTCCCAAATCAAACAGAACAGAAAATGATAGTGGAGGTGCCCAATCTGACTCCAAGGTTTGAGAATTTAGGTAATGCCCAAAAGGCATACAGATTCCATTAGTCAGCAACTGTAAATATTTAATAATGAAATAGATTATTTCTTTAGGTTTCCGTGTATTATTTTTCAATAGTTACTAAATTATTAAGATATAAATACATGTTAACTTGTTTGGACCTAACCTCTTTTTTCAAAAAAAAAATTTTTTTTAATGTACTTTATTGATATTTTACAGAGAGGAAGGAAGATAGATAGAAAGTTAGAAACATTGATCAGCTGCCTCCAGTACACCCCCTACTGGGGATGTGCCTGCAACCAAGGTACATGCCCTTTACTGAAATCGAACCTGGGACCCTTCAGTCTGCAGGCCGATGCTCTATCCACTGAGCCAAACCGGTTAGGGCTGAACCTAACCTCTTAATAAAGGGACCTGTTAGATACTTTTCTTTTGGCTCAGGAGCACTTTGAAAATATTACTAACACACTGAAGGAACAACCATGAACCAAGACAGTTTTGTAACTTCTAATTTATACCACCGTGTTATCAATTCATATTTAGTTTGTAAACAAATAGTACATTTACTGCATGCAATTAATATGTAGAAGGCAAGATTTAAAAAACAAATTACAGATATCTCTATAGTCTAATTTTATTTACTTATAACTTACATTTATATCCTTTATCATAAAAATATTCAATAGCATATAAAAACAGTGAGTTTACTTAAACAAGCAATCAGAATGCAAGGTTTCAGCAATCTTCTGTAAACAATCAGATAGTAAATATTTAAGTCTGTGCAGGCCATAATGTCTCAACTGCAATAATTTAACTCCACAAATCAGTCATAAAAAATATGTAAACAAATGGGCATAAACTTGTTCCAATATAAAATTTCACATAACTTTCATATGTCACAAAATATTACTATTATTTCAATTTTTTTCAATCATTAGAAAATGTAAAAAGCATTCAGACTCATAGGCTTGACAAAAACAAGCAACAGGCTGAATCTGACCCATAGGTCATACCCTGTAGACCCTGGGAATGCATAAGCAGGACCAGAGCTAGGATGGAGCAAATAACTCCGATGATAAATGTATAGTTCCCAATGTTATAGGAATACCTGAAAAAAAACCTGAGGCACTGAGGCTAAATTATCCAGGAGTTTATTTTTAAGGTAGAATAAAAAAAGATTAGGAATCAACTAAAGGAAAGTCAGAGGCTGGGAGCAAGAGGTCTAGGTAGAGGGAATAGCCTGTATATGAGGAATCTGAAGCAAGAGGGAGAAAGGTGTTGGCAAGAAATGAAAACGTTCTGAGCACTGGAAGACTGGATCACATAGTTCTAAAGGGAGGCTAAGAGATAAGGCTAAAGAAGGAGATTACGGTAGGCCTGTGTAGGCAAACCTGCAAGAGAGAGTTTGGGCCTAATCCTATTTCTTAAAGAAAAGTAATAGGGGAGAAACAAGATGGCGGCATAGGGTAGACACCGTATGTGCAGCTGTGAACAACTATTTCAGAAAAATCACGAAAAGAACACACGGACACCACTCGCACCCACAGGACGGCTGGCTGAGTGAAAATCCTACAACTAGAGAAGAGTCTGAGACTCAGAGAAGCAGCGGAAACAAAGTACAGAGGTACGGAGGCGCGCGCACGGGCTCGGGGAAGGGCTGGTACCGGAGGTCGCGGTTCTTTTCCAAAACGGAGAGAGCCACAAGCTCCCAGCGGCTCTGAACTCCAGTTCCAGGCGAGTTTCTGAGGTCCCACAGACACCCAGAGAAGGGGGACTGACTGGCACCGGGAGAATTCAAAGCGGATTTCTCTCAGCGTTGCTTACAGCAATTACGCGGGACACAGAGACCTGGTGTCTCTCAGCACAGGGCTGAGAAGCGCCATAGCTATTTGCTCCGACCCGCCCGGCGAACTCCCCAAGGCCCCGCCCCTCCCAAGTGCGTCAGAGGCTTCTGCAGCAACACCTCCTTAAAGATACAGGAGCCAGCCTCACCCAGTGGCCAGAGAGGGACTAACCTAAACAAAACAGATCCACAAGGAACACACTCGGGGCAGATGCAGTGAGCATAAAAGCTCCACTGAAACAACTCTTGCCCCGTAAGGGTGTCTCCAGCACAGAAGTTCTCCCACTGTAGACACAGCTGACTCTCGTAACCAAGTGGCTTAGAGGTTAATCCCTCGCAGTGATCGCCTAAGTCAGAAAGGGAAGCAGCCAAAATGAGGAGACGAAACAGGTCACAAATGACAGAGATGGAGGAAAGAAAACGACAGGATATAGAGTTCAAAACCACGGTTATTAGGTTTTTCAAGAAAATGCTAGAGACTGCCGATAAATTTAATGAGACCCTTAAGGATATGATAAGGGACCAACTAGAAATGAATCATACACTGACTGAAATGAAGAATATTATGCAGACATCCAACAGCAGACGAGAGGATCGCAAGAAGCAAGTCAAAGATATGAAATATGAAGAAGCAAAACCCACCCAGCGGGACAAGCAAAAAGAAAAAAGAAAAGAAGAAAAAAGAAAAAGGATCAAAAAGTATGAAGATAGTGTAAGG